>VYZQ01025003.1:0-23001 GCA_013400655.1 Mystacornis crossleyi
GGGGGCCGCGGGGCAGAGTGGAGCTCTCGGACTAGTCCATTTTCTCCCAGCGGGGGGCGAGGGTGGAGCGCTCACCTGGGCTGGACCATTTTCGCTGCGGGGGGGAGGGGCGGGCTGGGCTGGTCCATCGGCGCGGCCGCGCGGGGGGAGCGGGGCGATGGCCCCCTCGGCCCTCCCTTGCCGAGCCCCAAATTCCCGTAGTTTTTCCAGACTTTCGCTCCTTTCCAGTGCTCTGAGGCAGCCCCTGAAGCACGACGGGGCTGTCCCTTACGTAATGGTCGCCTCTCTGCCTGCCCCACTCCTGGAAAAGTGAAAAAAGGCAAAAATTAACCTCCCAAAGAAGAGCTGTGCTGTGTTTCCCCTCATTGGAGAGGCTTTGGGAAGCTGTGTCCAACCAGCCAAGTTCCTTGTGCCGTCCCTCAAACCCTGGTCTTGTTTCTATATAATATTTTTACATTTTTGCCCCATAGTGTAAGCTCCATCTCCCCATGTATTGGTATTATTTATTTATTTTAAGCCTAGTTTAATTTAGAAATATGTTTAGAGATACTTGGGTTAGATGTTCAATTAATTTATTTCTTTATTGTCATGGTTTATTTCTGTGTTTTATTGAAAGTCATGCTTTCAAGTGATGCTCATTTTAGGACATGTGAAGAGAGAGGTGGTTTTGCCCCCTTTAAGTTAACAGGGGCTTTTATTCTGGAATTCAGAATAATCTCACATCTCGCAGCTTTGTGTCTCTTGCTTTCCCTTCTGCTTTGTTGTTTCCTTGTCCTGGATTTCCTGTGAAGTCAGCTCTCTCCACAGAAGTGTGATAAAATAACACTTCTTATTTCCCCCGGAGGTTTTGACATGAATTTCATGGAAAGCTTCTTTTTTTAGTGTCATGGAAGCAGGGATAAAGTAATTAGTGGGAGCTTAAAGAGAACAATGGGTATGAAAATACCAGGTAATCAATGGTTATTTGTGACCAGAGCACCATAACCGTGTTAGATTAATTATGGAAAAGATCATAAAGCTGTCAATTCTGATTTAACTAAGAATACGTCAAAGCCAGGTTGGAGCAGCCTGGTTTAATGGGAGGTGTCCCTGCCCGTGGCGGGGCTGGAATGGGATGAGCTTTAGGGTCCCTTCCCACCCAACCCATTCCATGATCTCATGAACTCCGGGTGCTGTTATTTCGGGACTCAGGACTGGGCTGCACAAGTTCCTTGGAGTCAGCTGGGATTTGGGATCTTTCCAGCAGCTTCAAGAGGCAGAGTCAGGCCTGAAATGAGCACACAGAGCATCCTTGTGCACAATCATCTCATTTACCTTTAATGCCCAGCCTGCACTGAGGGAAACTTTGTGGACATCCGTTTGACAAAATCGGGCAGCAAAGGGTTAAACGGTCAGCTGAGCTGCAAGCGCTTCGTTCAGAGCGGTTCAGGTCATTGCTGCCGCTGTTTTTGGGGTGCTGGACCTGCCCTGTCCCTGAGTGGTGTCTGTCCAGTGCCCTTTTTATGTTGTACTACTGGTGATGATGCACGAAAAGCAGTGCAATGTTAAAAGGGCATTGGCCAGCAATACAATCTGCATTACTCTGTCTTCTTATTATTGCCATAGGCACAGCCCCAGTCACTGCCTGAGACCAGGGGGTGATTTGCAAAACGGCTGTGAAATGAGAATGCCGCTGGTTTATTTTTGTTTACTCGTTGTCTTCCGCTTACTTACCCAGGAGAAACTTCGGTCCTTTAGTGACAAATGCCCTCAGCTCTGTGTCTCAGCTCTGTGTACATCAGCAAACGTCCCCCTGTCTCCACTCCATTCCCAGCTTTCTCTGCCGTTTGTTGAGGATCTCAGCACCTTCAAACCCTGAGAGCTCTCCGACTCTCAGTATGAAGTTATTATTATGATAAAAAACCCCACCTTCATGGTGATTTATGGAATACACCCTCTCTGTGATGGTGCTCTCACACCCCGGAGGGAAAGGACACCCCCAGAGCTGGGGAAGGAGTGTTTAAGTTCATTTTAATGTGATTCAGCACCTGCAAATTGTAAAGAATAAACTCTGCTGTCTAGAAGATATTCCCTGTAATGCAGTTTAAGAACATTTGTGTGATGGCAGTTTTGAATCTTAGCTTGCTACGAGGCAAATCCAAGCAATAAACACACTTGGAAAATGGAATTTCCAGCTTAAAAAGCACCAAATAGTTTGAAATCGAATTTCTGACGGATCTGTTGACCATTTTATTGATCGGTTGGGTTTTTTCCCCTCTTGATCAGTGGAATGACAGATTATGAATAACAATAATGTGAGTTTTTGTGTGTGTGCATTAGGACTCGGTGAGCTTTAACCTTATCCAACTCTTCACGATCCACCAAAACCTCTGGCTGAGTTGATGTGGTTTTTACCTTTTTTTTGATGAGTGTGTGATTGATTGTTGCCCAGAATTGTTGCTGCTAACGAGTGCTCTGACTTTATTGCACTACTGTACTATACAGAGAGCAGTGCAATAGTATTGTCAAAGCATCTGAGAGCAGAGCCCTCTGCACTGGCCTCACTCTTGCCTCAGTTTCTCACATTTTCTTCTAAGCCTGTGAGTAAATTACAAATTTACACTTCAAACCCTGCATTTTTCTATGTGGTTGTGGTAAAATAATCATCCTGCAGGTGCTTCTGACCTGGAACATTAAGGGGAGATTTTTGCAGGTGGATGTTTCCTGAAATGCAGCAAGAAATAAATATTGATAAAATAAAAGCAGTCCTACTGAACTGTGTTAATCTTGTCACAAATCTTAATATTCTAGCCACGTTTAGCTTCACATCCAGTTTTTTATGTCCTGAATCACAGCAGTAGCATGATGTTAGTTAGCTCCTAATGGAAGTCTCAAATTATCAATATTGAGTATTTAATGGGTAATTTTGAAAGCAGCTCATATTTGTTGTCTGCTCTCCCAAAAACTGATCAAATGAAGGAGCTGGAAGAAAGCAAAAAATGTTCTTTTTGGGGTGCCTGCCGTGGAAATGAAAACCTATAAATATTTCTTAGTGGAGGGGAACAGAAACCATTGAGCAGTCGGGGAAGAAATCCCTCATGAACTCTTTAAAAATGTACAGTGTACTGAAAAGTATTTTATTCTTGGGTTTTGTCCTGGCTGGTTTCTGGGGCAGGTGTGGGAAGGAGTTTTGTTGGGCAGATGGTGAGTTATGGCAGTACTGGGTGAAAGCTTTCCCCTTGATTTAGAGATGCTCAGGCTCTTCACTAGATTTATTTTGCTTTTCTTAAGCTGTTATTTGAAAAGGTACTGGAGGTGTATGAAACATCATCCATCTTCCCTCCCTCAGGAAGAGGCTTTCACTGGAGAGTGTCGTGGATCAAACCCTGTCCCTTCAGGCGGAATTTCCAGATCCTCACAGGCATTAATGGCCATTCCTGAGGGTGGATCCCAAGGCTGATGTTTAAAACAGAAATATCCCTAAGGAATCCCAGCCTGACCGGACTGTGGATATTTGTTACTTTATAACACTGCCTGTAACAAATACAGCCTTGCTTTGACCTTTAAAAAAAAACCTGTAATGGTCACTTTGGGGTTAATCTCCATGTAAACAGTGAAAACCAAGTTAAGGAAGTCACAACCATTTTTAACTTGCTTTCATCACTGTCTCTTCTGTGACTGTAAAATCACTGAATTATTATGTCAAAGAATTAATGAGTTGCTTGGGAGCTGGGAAAACTGCCTTTCTTGAAAGTGGAAGTCTTTAATAGATATTAAAATTGCAGACTAAAATTAATTAAGTAGTAATGCTATCAGCAGACTGTTTTACAAGGCAATTAGACAAGTCTCTGGTGGCTTATTTATCCCAAGGAAAGAAAAGTGATGTCATCAATTTTATGAGCTGTTAGTCAGTCTGGTTTCTTGGAGAATAATAAAATGTATTGTGGGCATTAAAACCATCTGAAAGAACACATCCCTAATATGATTATTAATAAAAGCTCTGATGATACTCTTGGATCCTGAATTTACTCATAACCTCCTCTGTAAATAACTGTGTTGTAGTTTTGCTAACAGAACTCTTAATATTTGAAAAAATTAAATTCGAAAACTTTTATGTTCCCTGAGCCTTTCAGAGGGAGGCAGCTGCCTCCTGCTTTCCTGAAACACAGGTTGGGGTTTGTCTGCAGTTTTTGGTTTTTAATATACTGTGCCTGACCTTAAATATTTTAGTTCCAGAAAGCAGAATCTGATCTGGATTATATTCAGCACAGAGTGGAGTTTGAAATAATGAAAAGTCTTCCTGATGATACAGCAGCAGAGGTAGTATTTTCAGATTAAATTCAATTTTATTGCATGAAGTTGGTAATAAATGGGTATTTTTCTTTAAACCTGAAATATATGTGGCTGTTCTTTCATCCACTTGTCAGGCTTTTATGATCATTACTATAAAATATTTGCTGCATCATGTATCCAGATGAGTGGCCTGATAGAGATTCAAACCAAACTCCCTTGGTTTCTTGGGATAGTGGAATTCTCCCAAGTTCTGCTCTGAGAAATCAGTGGTGTTAACACCTAAATTCAGGTCACAGATTCCAACCTGAGCTAAAACTCACCCTTGCTCTGAGATCCAAGATAAATTGCCAACAAGCAAAGACTAAATTCAGCTTTGGGGGAGAGACGAGGGGAAAACAATAGATGACAGCATGTAAAGGATTTTATAAATAAGTCCTTTTCTGCTGTGCATTTTCATTGTAAAGGGTCATTTCGTGTTAGGTTTTGGTGTCTCCAGCCAAAGACTTTTAACTGATATGTGGCCACATTAATTTTATCATCTCACATGATTTAAATGTTCTGCTCACCCAGGAGAATCCAGTTGCTCTGCTGAAAGAACTCCCGGTGCTGAAATCCCGTTACAAATCCCTGTGTGTGCAGATGGAAAAAATTTCCATGGAGCAGAAGGAATCCATGGAGAACATCCGTGCTACCCTGGAGAAAACAATGAAGATAGTTCAGGCACTACAGCAACAAACTGAGCTGGAGGTGGTATTTTCATTTTAATCACTTTGTTTCCACTCCTGGGAATGAACGTGAACTTTGTAACCTTTCTGTACCACGAGTGGTTCCACTGGGAACTGTTTGTGCAGACCCTCAGAAGGAGAGAGTTTCCCAGAAGGAATGCTGGCAGGATTGGAGCTCTTTTTGTAAATCCCAATCCCCAGAAGTTAAAACTGGTGGTGTTGAGATTTGGAGCTGAGGAGTGTGGACAGAGTGACACAATTTGGGTCATTTCGTAGGAATCAACAGCTCTGTGCACAGCTGTGGCCCAGGGCCACACTGGCAGCTTTCAGAAGTTTAAAGAAAATAAAAAGTGAAACCAGTTTTAAAGGGCTAAAAAGCTTTTAAATGGCAAATGTATGTTCACTGTCTAAAGGGAGAAAGTTAAAACCATTGTAACAAATACCCTGGGAGTGCTGTTATTCCAAAGTTGTTTTTCCTAAGAAAATGCTGAAATTGTTAAAAAACTCAACAGCAAACAACACTTTCATAAGTGGTCTGCAGTCACTGCTTCAGCATTGAAGAGATTGGGAAAACATTCATTTTGTCCCTTTACAAACAAGGTGATTTAGATCAATATTCAAATGACTGTGCCTGGAGATTGGGTTTAATCTGTCAACAGCTCTGGGAAAATTACTGGTAACTTTTTATAGACAAAATGTGCTGTATCATGATTTAAAAGACAGTGTTTATATGTCACAGAAAGGAAGGTAGATTGTATCTCACTCTGTTTCAAGGATATTCTGCCAAGAATAATTTTATACTTGGGATTTTCTTGAAGTGGAAGACCCTTTTCTTGAGTTATATGTACGGCTTTAGGTAAAGATTTTCTTGTGCTTTTTTGTATTTCCTAAACCAAAGGTGGATTAAACTTCTGCAGAAATGTAAGTCCTTAAATGAAATACTTTTTTTTTAATCGAAGAATTTATCTTACTTGACTAATTTATAGTGTTGGTACCAGAGGAAGATAATGGTTGATTTTCCAGAAATGCTTTGCTTGTACATTTGCTTTCAGTGGAAGGAAATCAGGAGTCTGCTGTCAGCTCCCACGAGCAGAGGGCTGCACAAACATTGAGTCCTTCTGTAAATACCATCACCTCAGGAACTGAAGTATCAGACTTGTGTGTGTTTGGGTTTTTTTTCCAGAGTTTACCTCTGTCAGCAGAAGAACAGACTGCAGCTCTGCAGTTAAACTTGCCAACTGGGAAAGAAGTGGAATTGCCAGTGGAAGAGGTAATTAGGGCATGGAATGTCAGTGTTCCAGAAACCTGGAATCCCGAGTGCAGCTCAGCTGAATGCAGAAGGGGCTGATTTTGTGGTTTAATACCTCTCAAATGAATGGAATTTTTCAGAAATGGGATTAAGTTCCTTAACAAACCTTTTCATTTTTATTCTATACAGATTAAGTTTTTTTCATTGTTCCAATTAGATTGTCCACAAAGGAGAAATTAGCTTTGATGGCAGACTTTGTTCCAGTTATTTTTTAATTGGGATGTGTTTCTGTTTCTTATCAGAGATGCAGTTGGTTGCTCTTGTTGATCTTCTTGATAAAGAAACATTTGGGTGGGGATGAGGGATGTCACTGATTCAAACCAACGTATCTCAAAGTGGAGAGAAATTTAATTTCCTGTGAAATATTAAACAAATTTTGGGATATGAGTAACAATCTATTCTAACTCCAATGCAGTAGATCTTAGATCTAAATTAATATTTGTTAAAAAGTCAGATATTCTCCCATAGCTCAAAGCTTATATGTAATTATCCAGTGTAATTATCTGCAAATATTTGCTCTGAGTGTCATATTAAAAATATTAAATGAGGTTAGCAGGGGGTGTTTCTCTGATTGACCTTTTCTTTTTCTGTTTCTCCTCACTGCCCACTGTCCCAGGAGACCTCACTTTCTGTCCCTTTGTTGCCACAGTTGGTTTGCATGGAACCTGTCCAGTTCCTGCAGCTTCATTCCCTCTTTGTTTGCAAATATCTGCTCCTCCCTTGATAAATGCTCTCAATTTATATCCATTATTAATTCTAAATCATGTGCAGTGCTTTCAGATCCATGCTGGAAAGCTGGAGGGGCCCATCTGACTTGCATATCAATCTTTCTGTATCCATTTTAAACTTAATTTATTTTAAACTGTGTTTAATCCCCAAGATTTTGCAGTTGACTTGAGTGACTTATCCAATGGTAAAATGTAATTAATGTCAATTTCATGCAGAAACAAAAGTGTAAAAAATGATTTCTGGGTAAAACACTAACAAATACTGACATTATTGTTTATTTTTAGCCATCCCGTCCAGGACCAACAGTCCCTGGCTCAGCTGAAGGTAAGTGCTGAAAAATAAACTTCCAACTGTTTTCTTCTCATAGAGGCTGTGATAGGCAGTGAATTCACAGTGTTCACTCTCAAGCACCAGTATCTCCTGCTTTTATGTGAAGAATTTAGACTTTGCTGGAAGGACCTGACCCCTTAGTTACATTCCATGAATAGTTGCCATGTTTCTGGGATTCTTCTCCTTGCTTTCGATGGGATTGAAGTGGAAAACTTTTGTGTTTATGGTCTGGAAGAAAGGATACACTGATCTTACCATAGAAATGGCTCTTTTAAAATCCATTTATCCCTGCTTTGAGAAAGGAATTTTCACAGTTGGTTTTGGCTTGTTTTCTTTTTTTAAAAACCCCAAACCAGCTAGTCATTGACAGACCAAATTTGTCAATCTTCATCAGATCTGAAATTAAATGATTTTTTACTGAGTCTCCAGATACAGTGATTGTTTCTTCTTTCCTTTCTCCTGCTGGAAAATCTTCCTTTAGTCCCACCTAGGGGGGTTATTAAACAGTAACGGAAGTACTTTCTATCTTTGACCCAATTTCTGAAGAAACGAATATTTTGCATTTCATTTTTTTTAAACAAATATCTTCTATTTCCAATTTTTTTAGAACCCCAGTTCAAGCCATTGACTGAGGAAACATTCATGAGTGTGCCCAGGAGTGTCAGAAGCACTGTCAAATTAGCAGACGTGAACCATTTGTACAAGGGGTTATTTAACCACTTCATTGTAAAGAAGAACAGGTAAGACTCAAAAGCCATTAATTAAAAGAATTTTACGAACTGTAAAGAATTTCAGCCTTTTCAAATTAAAGAAAACCAGCTAGTTAAGCATTCGCTGCCATATTGTAACTTCAAAAAGCCCTGACACCAAACCCTGCCCTCCCCTCACCAACCCTTCTCTGGGGTGAATGCTGGGGATTTCTTACAGGCTGATGCTAGAAATAAGGAAGTTTTAAACTAAGGAATTCTGTCTCTTTAACCCTAAGATTAGAAATGACCGCTGCGATTTGAAGCAGCACAGAAAAGTTGGTGGTAATTTGAGTAAGTTTGAGATTTAGAGAGCATTCACAAAAGTCACTGATTAAACAGCGTGTGCTTTTTTAGCCTTTTTCTGCCAGGCCTGACGTTTCACTGACTTGTTTTTGTCTTACAGAGCAGCACTGAGTATTTCCCAGATGAACAAGATGAACATGAAAGCTACTGACTCGAGAATTCAGATCCTGAAAGAACTCGGGATTGTGGAACTCAACAAACAAGGAAATGTTAAATTAGCTGTGTAAATGGAAGCTCGTCTGACACAGAAGCATCTTGGTCACAGCTCCTGGATTATTAAGGAACCAGAATTTCTCTGGAACAAAAGTTCCAAGTTCACTGTTGGGAAGTTGTTCGTGTTTCTGTGTACACATTCTGTTGATAATACTTGAAATTGGAGAGTTTGAAAACACTGAGGTTGGCACTTTACCTTGGCTGTTTAGAGGGTTATGGTTGATGCATTTTTGAGGAATGTTGTGAGCCACGTGACGCTTCCACTTCCTTGCTGCATTCCTGAGGGGGTTCTAAAGGCAAATAATCCAAGCCTCTTAATTGTACTTGCATTCCTGAATAAAGATTTATTATACTTCTGTTTACGTGACTGCTGACCCTGCGCCCTGCCCCGACCCCTGACCCTGCTCCCTGACCTGATTCATTTTCCTTTGATGTGAATTCCCTTGGGTTTGTTACAGTCCGGCCGGGGTCAGAAGGGATTTCTGGGCGCTGTCCAGTCCAAACCCCTGGACTGCAGCTCGGGGCAGGGTCCTGAAAATTCCCAAGGATTCAGAGTTTACAACCTCTCTTACACTGTTTGACCACCCTAACAGTGAAAACCATTCTTATGTTTAATATTTCTATATTTTTATATATGTAATATAGATGTTTTTTATTTTATTTTCTACACTGATATTGTTATATTTCAGCTTAATTTGAGAGAGTAAGGTACCTCAAGTTTTATTAAGTTCCTTTTTTTAAATGAAAAATTGTGTCTGTCAAAGGAGAGAAAGTTTAAATTAGTGCTCTTAGGGAGGGAAAGGCTGATTCTGAACTCATCCATGAACTGCTTTAGGGTTTGATGGGAAGAGAAACAGGTTGGGTATTGAAGAGAAAAGAACAGAAACTTCATTTTATGATGTCTGCTGCCAAGTGCGCCCTTTTACCTACGAGCAACTAATCAGTTTCAAGCAATTAATCAGTTTCACAAACTGATTGAGTAGCTTTTAATCACACTGATCTACTTCCAATAGAGGACTAGATCCTTGCTGCCACTACAGTCAGCAGCGTTAAATATTTAATTTATTGGTGAACGCTGGCTATAATAACTGAACATAGCTATCAGCGGCGCGCGGAAACCCATCCCCGCTCCTGAAACCTCGCCGGTAAGGAAGAATAAAGATAACTAACAAAGAAAAATAAGGGAAAATAAGGGGAAATGCAGGCGCGGGGCTGTCGCTCCGCCGGCTCCCCTCACGCACGGCCGCTCCTCCCGCGCGCCCCTCGCGCCGCCACGCCCCCTGCGGGCNCCGGCAGCTCAAACACCTGCTGGGGGCTGTGTCACAGCCAGGCTGGGGAAGAATGTAAAAGGCCGGCTGTGATCACCTCCTGTAAACGCATATGGTGCGTTTCAGTGGCTTGCAACTGTTAAAGAAGATATTAATATATGGGAGATACTGAGGTATCTTTAAAATTAAAGACGCCGTGCTTTTGTGTTGACTCACAATCTCAATGATGTGGGGAAAAAAATTAGCACCCCTGAAGGACCTTATGAAGTTCCGTAGTTAAAACCAGAAGGGTTATAGCTCCTGTATGATACAGAACGTGAAACTTCATTATCAGTGAAATATCTATCACTATGGAAAGCAAACGTTGCTTTCAAAATACCTTTCTCGTTTGGGGAATGTTTTTATCACCCAAGATTGATTAAATGGGGTAGGAAAGAGTGTAGAAATTGTAGAGCTAGTGCTGATGGTGGACCTTAAAAGAATATAAGTCTTACAAAAAAAAAAATTACACAATTCAATTCAACCCCTCTTGTGTATAACACATACATGCACTTACCATGATTTAGAAATAGTTCAGTGCCAGTCCACTCTCTGCAGGTACAACACCATTTCCTCTGGCAACTGCTCAATCACAAGCAGGAATATCTTGGCTACAGGAAGGACTGCTCCAAAAAAGATAAGACAAGTAGAAGCTATTCCTTGAGGAAGGAGAATAGTGTTATAAAATGGGTGCTGAGAGCTGATGCAGTGTAGGAGCAGCGAGGCAGGAGAGTTGTGGTGTCCAGGTTATATCTCCCTCGGAGATGTGCTGTTTGGAACGGGACTGAAACCTGGCCCTATGCCTGGAAAACCAATGCAGCCCTGATGTGTTTGAAGCATGTTTAACAATAGTGATAATCCCCCTTTGCAGAGCATTGCGGAGGTGTTCCGATGTTTTATTTGTATGGAGAAGCTGCGGGATGCCCGCCTATGCCCTCACTGCTCCAAGCTCTGCTGTTTCAGCTGTATCCGGGTGAGTTTGCTTGGTTTAGTCTATTCTCTCAAATGTTGGAACTGAAAACTGAGCTTATGAAGACATTTTTTTCCCTGGAGTTCCAAGGATTCCTTTCCCCCCCACCCCCCGCCCTTTAGTTTCCCTTTCAAAACCTTTTATAACACCCCTGAGGAAGAAGTAGGCAGGCTGTGCATTGCCTTCAGTGGTGCTAATTATAGGCACCATCTGGGATAATTGCTTTAAGGAAGAGACACACAATGATCCCTTCTTTAGCACCTGCTGGGAGTTGGCGACGCCCGTATGGAAGACAGAAGTTGGGACAGAAATCAGATGCTGACTTCGCATCTGGGAAGGTCACAGCATCACCTCCTGTATCATGGAGGTGTTTTATAATGCTTGTCAGGCTGGTGTGGTGTGATCAGGTGGGGCTAAATCTTCCTCAGGGGAGTCTGAGGCAGCACCTGAATCCTCATTTCCTTTGTTAAGGCTGTGGTTCCCAGTGTATCACACTCAAGTTCCAAATCCAGATGCTGTTTTGTGTTGCCGTAGCAGCAAAAGGTTCAGCTGAGGTTTCCAGACCTCCAGTAGTATTTCCAGAAATTGGAACAGACGTTCATCCTTCATTCTGGAAGCTCTGACAAGAGCTGTAGGTGAAGGATTTGTGCTGCATATTAAGGATTTTAGATGACATATTGTTGCTGGGTGGTGAGAGATTATTCATGAGACTCTTTAAATGTAGTAGAGAGCTGACAAATATAAACCCATCAACTGCTGAGCTTTTACACTTGTGAGTTGTAGTGGGCAGGTGAAGTTCTTTGCTCAGCTGTTTGTCCCTGGAGCTTTCTGGAAGAGAAACATCCCCAGGCTCCTTGTGGATTTGATCACTGAACTTCAGGTGTTTAATTTGTCTCTAAATAACCCAAGAGGAAGAAATAAATTATCTTGAAGACTAATTAGACTCTGAAAAAGATGCTTGTGGTATCTTTTTCTTTCCTTTATTGAAACATGCTCTTCAGTCTAAGACTCTGGGAATCTGCCAGGTGGGTGGTTTCTAATGCAATATTTGGTACCTCAGAATTCTCTCTATAATTTTAACTGAAGCATCTCTGATATCTAAAGTCAAATGATTGCTTGATACTAAGACACAAGTAGCAGCTTCTTCTGTGACTAAGTGGTTGAACAGTTAAATTGAAAATCTGTTGAGAAAAGGAAAAAATACAGGAAAGCTGTAATAAAAATAAGTAACTCCTAATTAATGATAGAATGTACTTGCCTGCAGTTTTTCCATTCCACTCTGTTTAATAAGGTTTTTCCTTTTTCCACCACAGCGTTGGCTGACTGAACAAAGAGCTCAGTGCCCTCACTGTAGGTAAGGTATTTTTAATATCAGGAATTGGGTGGATTGTCCTGTTGTGATCAATCTCTTTTTCAATGCAGGTTGCACTTGATTTTTTTGAGACCTGCCTACTGTTTCTATAAAGATTGGCCCTGATATAATACTTATTATAAAGTGTTCTAGTTTTGCTACAAGCTAAGCAGGATCTTTGTTCTTCCCACATAACACTGCTGTGCACGTAGCTGGTGTAATAAGAGTAACTAGAGGGAATTCCTCTTTGTATTCTTACAAAAGTCAGAGCCCAGAAGCTTCAGTTTTCAGAGTGGAAGTGTCCATTTTTTATGCCTGTAATTTGTGTGATGTGGCCATGCAGCTATCCTGTATCATTTTAGGATGAAGTTCCCACCTCTCCCCAGCCCCCAAATGAGCTGATTGTTTGTTTTTTTTTTTTTTTTCCCCTTGGAATAACTAGTAAAATTTCTGCTTTTTTTTTTTTTGCCTGTGATTCTTCTGGTATTGTAGAATGGAACTGAACTCACTTCCGTGCTTCTCCTTTAGCTCCTGGAGCCAAATTCCTGCTCTAACTGTGCCATCCTTCTTGCAGAGCCCCCCTGCAGCTCCGAGAGCTCGTCAACTGTCGCTGGGCAGAGGAGGTCACCCAGCAGCTGGACACACTTCAGCTCTGCAGCCTCACAAAGCATGAGGAGAATGAAAAGGACAAGTAAATGGAGTGTTCTTTGCACAAAGTGTTTTGTGGTTTGGAATATAGGAGCCAATTTTAGTAATGTGCTCTCTGTATCTGTGAAGTGCTTCTTGAGAGGGTACTAAAAGCAACATTTATCTTACAAAGGGTTTTTATTGAATATAACTGTTCTTGCAAAAGACGTTTTGTGCTTTACTTGCAAGATCGTGTCGCAAAACCAGTGAAAATATTAAACCGAGTCTGTAGAAAATTCGTAGCTGTTTTCTGATGGTGATGTGTGTATTTTTTGTTTTAAGGTGTGAAAACCATCATGAGAAGCTCAGTGTTTTCTGCTGGACCTGCAAGAAATGTATCTGCCACCAGTGTGCACTTTGGGGAGGAATGGTAAGAGAAGACTTGCTCGAATGCACATGGTGTGAGAGACTTCAGACTTTGTGTCTGACAGTGGCTTTGATGAACTAGAGATGCTGTGAAACTGCTGTTGTGGCTGCTGGATTGCCATGCAAATACTGCAGTTTTATGTGTATTT
Source organism: Mystacornis crossleyi (assembly GCA_013400655.1). Taxonomy (NCBI): domain Eukaryota; kingdom Metazoa; phylum Chordata; class Aves; order Passeriformes; family Timaliidae; genus Mystacornis; species Mystacornis crossleyi. The sequence continues at coordinate 13,461 of VYZQ01025003.1, forward strand.
ATTATTTAATAACATTGCTTGTGAAACACAATACTTCCTGTTCATAATTAGAGAAGGAAACGGAATTTTTACCAAAAGCAGGTCAGAATTGCTTTCCTTCTTACAACCTTCATGATGCCTTGGACAAATTCTGTGTAGTGGGGAGAGTTTTATGGGCAAAGGAAGAACTCTTGCTCAGAAGACACAGATAACATTTATTATTTATTATCCTGGCCTCTAATCTCCAAAGCTGTAGCACAATTCCTCAGTGTTTATCCATTCAGTTGGGTATTTCAAGGAGAAACAGCTGTTGCTGTCTGGAATGTAAGTGGTTAACATTGTGCTGCCTTTGTTTGGGAAGGGTGTTTTAATAATAATGATAAAAATAAACCTTCTATCAATATTTGATTTGGTAAAGGATTGCACAGTGAATGAAGCAGTTTATTTTTGGAGGACTTTTGTGTCTCCAAATAACTCCTGACAGGAAGCTCTGATGGAATGAGAGCCAAATTCATGACTTCTTACAAAGGGAAGCGTAAGACTGACTTCCTACATACAATCTGCTTTGGAACCTTTCCAGAATGAGTGAAACACTCGTAGGCTTTCTTCCCTTCTCTTTCAGGAATTTAATAGGAGTGGAATAAAGTGGAAAAGAGGATCTCTATTATTCACCACCTCCTCCTCCCCTTTTTTCTCTTTGAACAGCATGGAGGACACACTTTTAAACCACTGGCAGAAATCTACGAGCAGCACGTCACAAAAGTAAATGAAGAAGTGGCGAAGCTTAGGAGGAGACTCATGGAATTGATCAGTTTGGTGCAGGAAGTGGTAAGGAACTCTCCCTGGAGTGCTCCAGTGGCAAAGGATGACTGTAAAGTGGGAGGTGAAAGTAGGACCTGTTAGAAGGTGGTGAGATTATCCCATAGAGAGATCTTTTTGTTTTTTCATTTGAGTCTTCTTATACAGTGTGGAAAGATCAAAATATTCTCAGTTCTGGTTTAGAGTTAGAGAACAGAATTTTTCTTCTAGGGTGTGCTGCTTAAAAACTGGAGTAGCACAGTTCTTTGAAAGATACATTTTTGTCAACACTTAGCGCACTCTGTCATGATAAATNTTTCTGTGCTGCTCAAGTTGCAGAAGAGAAACTGGCAGCTGCATTTACAGGTCTGACACTAAAGAATGTCCATATGACAAATCCCTGTGTGATGAGACAATGTTGCTCAGCTTCCCAGTTAACCTTTGGGCACGCTGAGGGATAGGGCAGCTCCAGGAACAACACTCCTGTTTTTCATCATAAGAGGGATTTAGGGAAACTTCAGCATTTCTGGGATCTGAGAGAGTGGAGTCGAGGTGTGAGTGAGTGGGAGATGGATGTGTGAAGGTTTCTGCCCTGTTTTTCTGGCCCGCTCAGGAGCGGAACGTGGAGGCCGTGCGCAGCGCCAAGGACGAGCGCGTGCGCGAGATCCGCAACGCCGTGGAGATGATGATCGCCCGCCTGGACACCCAGCTCAAGAACAAGCTCATCACTTTGATGGGTGAGGATTGGCCTCTGTGAGGAGGAGAAGTTTATTAAGTGTGTAAATCCACTGAGAAACTGTTTCCCTGGGAGCATGGCTTCTTCCACGCTGTCCTGTGTTGAGCGAGTTCACTGCTGGCAGAAAACTTCCACCTGCAGCAAAGCTTTTGGTTAATGATGTAGTTTCTGTGACAAGTTCTAAATTTGACATAACCTGATTATATTCTGTTAAAAACGTCTATATAATATCTTGGAAAACGTTCCCATCTAGCTGGAAGATGTTTAGCACCTTTCAACTAAAGTGCTTTTACTTCATCATTTATGTTGATCGAGAAGTGCATCTTTCTAATTAGAAAAATCTGAAAATTACGTCTTTGTGATAAATGCTCCTTCTAGTGTAATTTTAATATGAGACAGACTTCTCTGGATAGGAGTCAAACCTGCTTTTCTTTTTGTCCAAAAAAGCAGCCCAAAACAACAAACCTGCCATTTCTGGGACACGGAGTGTTTCATTACTGACTTAACCTCAAATGAGTTCTTCACTACAGCTCTAATTAAAAATGTAGACTTGCTTTTCAAATGCTTTCTCAATCAACCTTGGTATATTTAGAAATCCTTTACCTTAGTATGTTCTGGGGCAGCATCCAACTGAAAAAAAAAAAGGAAAGTACAGTTTCTTAAAAAACAGTGAGTATGTGTTTTTGGGGTTTTTTTAACATGCCTTTTCTTTAAACAGGCCAGAAGACATCACTTACTCAAGAAACTGAACTTCTGGAAACCCTCCTTCAAGAAGTAGAACATCAGGTGATTATGAAAAGAAATGAAATGTTGTGTTGCATAGATCCCTCCTCAGCTGGCCTTTCTTAAGTTTTTTATTTTAAAACTATTAATTGATGGATATTTCTGGATGGTATCTCTTCATTGAAGTGGCCTTAGGTTGCACAATTTCTTCTTAAAAACAAGTCTGTCTTCTAGAAATACTCAAAGGTGTTGCTTGAAAAACGAGTACAGGGATTAATGGCAGCATCATACAAAACTACCCAGTTCTGTATAAATTAATTTAATCTAAGGGAGGTACATGGTGGCTGTTGTAACTTTCATTGTGGAATTCCAGAAAGCAAAATAACCCAAACCCAAAACCTCCAAGCTCCATTTTTACGTTGTGTTGTGGGTAAACTTTCTGAAGCTATGACAAACATGCAATTGAGCTGTTTAAAAACAAAAGTGGACAAAACCTTTGATTTCTACTGACCTAAGGATTTTTTCCCTTCTTTTTTCCCCGTCTAGTTACGGTCCTGCAGCAAGAGTGAGCTGATATCCAAAAGTTCAGAGATCCTGATGATGTTCCAGCAGGTCCATCGGAAGCCCATGGCCTCGTTTGTCACCACCCCTGTCCCCCCAGACTTCACAAGGTGAGTGTTGCATTTCTGTTCTGTTTGTTCAGGGTTTTAAAAACATATTTACAGTACTCGAGAGGAGAGTTTCCTCTTAGCTTACTCCTTGTAGTACCCTGTGCTGCAGGTAAGCTTTTCTGTCCCAGCAGGGCTGATTTTGTGTCTGTAGTCCCTGCTGGGGAGTCAGGACAGTGGGTCCCAGCTCACAATTTTTTTTTTTTCTCTCTTTTACTCTTAGTTTACTGATTTGGCCTTTTTTCTCTTATTATTGGGTCATTCAGTATATAATTGCCAGGCTCTCATGAGATGCCTCTGCAGGTCACCTTAATTCAGAATATACAGCCAAAATCACTTCATAGCACAGATCTTCATCAGGAGACTGCTGCTGGTGCTGCGTTCCGAGGGAGCCTGTGCTGAAAAAATGTCTCCAAAAAATGGAAAGTCAGAGAAAAGTCTCAAGAATTCCTCAGCAAAAAGTGGTTTGGCTGTGTCTTGGTTTAAATCTGAATGTTCATTTTCCAATGGCACCAAGGTGTCTCCTCCTAAGGAGGCTTATAAATGGAATTATACTGCAATAGCCCAGTGTAGTCCTGGTGAATTTCAGTGGCTCTGGTAACCTAAATCATCTAAAATGCTTAAACAAATTGCAAAAGTTGGGATTTTTAATGCCACGTTATTCGAGTGTAATATATTTATTTTTTTCCTCCATAGTGAATTGGTTCCAGCCTACGACTCAACTACATTTGTCTTGGAGAACTTCAGGTGAGAATGTATCTTAAATTACTGTGAATATTGGGAACATCCTTCTGTTCCTTCCGTACATGAGAAATGTTATTTAAAACACAGAATAATCACTACAGGAAACTGTGAGATGTGGATTAAACTATGGGAATTGCATTAAAAGAACTCTTGTTTACCAGGTGAACAATTAACCCCACTAAAAAGATTTTCCGTGATAAAGACAATTCTCTGTGCAGCTCATGGTTCCATGAGGGGTTTGCTTTGTCCCAGTACCAAATATTTTTCCTCCTCTCTCGCCAGTACCTTGCGCCAGCGAGCAGATCCTGTGTACAGCCCTCCCCTGCAGGTGTCAGGACTGTGCTGGAGATTAAAAGTTTACCCGGTGAGTTGTGTCTTCAGCTGGAGTTGTTATCCCATCCCAGTTCATTCCCAAGATTTCCAGTGAGGAATCATCAGTGTGTCTCATGCTGTACGTGAAAAGCTGTAGGAAAAGAACATTGAGTTGATCACCAACCACTGGAGAATTCCTTCTCTGCCTCCAGCTCTCCAGTGAGAACGTGCTCAGTATAGTTTGTCTGGTTAATTTAAAAGCAATTAAAGATGGGTCCTACTAATATGGCATAGGAACTTTAATAGATATTTTAATGTCTCAGTGATTTTTGCGGATGTTCCTGACAGAACTGAGGTATGGAGTAACCTACTGTATGTTTGAGGAATACTTAGTGGGAAAGGTGGGAGGAGGACCAAGTATTTGTTGTTCACTCTGCATCCTGCTTTCAAACGGGACATTAAAATGTGTATTTTGCTATGTCCCTTCAGTGGGCCGAATATTCCAGTTTCTGGAGCTTTGTCCGTGTTGGAATGTTGACCCCTAAGGTGGGATCTTCCCACATTCCCTGCTCTGGTCAGTGCTGCTCCTGCAGCTGTGTGGAGGAGGAGCAGTTTGGTGATGGAGCACCAGCTCTTAGTGATTTTTGTGGCATCCTTGGAGAATTGACTCTGTAAGTGTCAATTCTGGATGCCCAGAATTGTGTTATTGCAGTGTAGAGGTGGAACTGTGTGGAAGTTTCCAGAGTACTGTAAATTCAGGATTAGCTCCATGAGCTGTGCTGTCAGAAGGCATTAAAATTTATTTTTTCGATGGTAAGTTAAAATGTTTCTTCAAGCTGGAGGATTCAAGTTGAGCCATTCCTCATCCTTGATCCAGGTGAGTGTGATGAAGGTTTTGCTGTATTTTTTCTTGACTTCTGATGACTCTAATATTGTTTCTTTGTTAACTGCCCTAACTTTTCATGTTGCATGAGATTTTTTTTCTGAACAAATTGCTCTTTTCTCCAAAATTAAGTCGCTTTGAAATGTGACCATATGTAAAATATTTCAGAACTAATGTTTAACCTGAAATAATATTTTTCTGATAAATTAAGTGTTTGTCTATTCAGACTTCCACTTAATCAAATACCTGAAGTGTTAATACAGCAATTAAAGCTTCGTCTTGAGATTTATATCTGAGATACCAGTACTGTGTACGTGCTTCTTGTTGATCCATGTTACAGTAGGAGGCCACTGAAGACTAAAAATCACAACTGTAACATCCCAAGTAGATTCCTGCTGCAAATCCAGTGTTGATTGAAGCTGTTTTCTAAACTTCTCTAAATCTTCTGTATCAGCGTTTTGGGTTTTTTTTACTTTTCTGGTTTTTCCTTTCTATTTTTAATCAACTTCTCCATTTATTTCAAGGATGGAAATGGAGTAGTTCGGGGCTATTACCTGTCCGTGTTCCTGGAGCTGTCTGCTGGATTGCCAGAGACATCCAAGTAAGCACACCCTGCAGTAAGAACAGATGGTGGGGTTTTTCTGTCAGCGTTTGCAGAGAATGCAGAGCCCTTTGGAAAAGAACGGTGAGACTTCTGTTGTCCATTGAGCTTTGAATCAGACACAGAGATAATTTTTTAAAGTTGTTACTCAGTGGCTTCCTTGAGATAAAAAAAGAAGCTGGCAAAACAGCTGCTAAGAGTATCTGTGTGGTAGTTCAGTCCTGGAGTTCACTCTACTCTCTACTCCTGCTTTCTTTTCTTTTTCACTGTTTATTTAAGTGTTCAGTAAGATTTTAAGCCTGACTCACCCGTTCAGCTGGGCAGGGAAGTGCAGCTCTAAACCCTGACCCACTCAGCAATTCTGACATCTTTTGGTCCCTCACCTTTCCCCTGGGCAGGTATGAATACCGTGTAGAAATGGTCCATCAGTCCACCAACGATCCCACCAAAAACATCATTCGGGAGTTTGCCTCTGATTTTGAAGTTGGGGAATGTTGGGGTTACAATCGGTTCTTCCGCCTGGACCTGCTGGCCAACGAGGGCTACTTGAACCGGCAGAACGACACCGTGATCCTCAGGTGGGGCTTCCCTGCTCTCCTCCCAAAGCATCATCACAAATCTGCTGCTGAAATAGGGAATAATTAACCAGCTGAATTTAAAATATTACTGATGTGTTTTGTTCTAAATGGGTTTTTCACTGTCAGCAGCTTTAAAGAAGGAAATGTGCCAGAGGGAGTTGTGGAAATTTTAAGCGTGTCTTTCTTTGAGGAGTAGCTGCTCCTGGCATTAATAAGGGTTAGAGACCTGTAGCTACCAGAATTAAAGGAAAAAGGTGCTTTCTCCCCCTCTTTAGAAACACTTGTAGTGAGCATTGGAGAACTTTGGGAATAGGGAAAGTCTGTGAGTCTCTCCTACAAAACTCACTGTGGCCAGTCAGGGTGCAGGACACTGAGTCTGGACTCTGTCTGTTTATTTCACCACTAGATTTTAGGTTTTAAGGTTTTTCTGCATGGCTTTTTGGATGGAGGGAGGGACATTTAAAAACAAACCCCAAACCAAACAAACTCCTCCAAAAAACCCCTTCTGAATATTCCTTTGAAGGTTCCAAGTGCGCTCACCAACCTTCTTCCAGAAGTGCCGGGATCAGCACTGGTACATTGCTCAGCTGGAAGCAGCTCAGACAAGTTATATCCAGCAAATAAATAACCTAAAAGAAGTAAGTGGGATGTTTGTGAATGTAAAATCACCTGTTAGAGTGTATCTGCAAGTCAACAAAGGTGCTTGATTTGGTGGTGCTGCTCCATCGTTGTCCTCTCTGTTATTTTTGTGATCTTTTAGAGGCTTGCGATTGAACTGTCCCGGACTCAGAAATCCCGAGGGGTTTCCCCTCCAGACACTCACCTGAGTCCCCAGAATGATGAGGGCTCAGAGACGAGAGCAAAGAAACCTGGACAAAGCATTGAAGCACTGCTGGAGAATTTCACTGCTCCAGGATTAGCACGCGAGAACAAGGAAGAGGAGGAAGAGAAGACCCAGCAGGAAGACTTTAATGTAGGAATTCTGTTTCCTGCCTCTGTTTATGTGTTTATTTATTCTGTGATAAGACAGCAATAGAAACAGGGGCACTTCTGAATTGTAAATGAGGTTTGTTATCCTTGCTGTGGGAATAGGAGATGACACACTCGAAAGCTGTGAGTGAGAGGTGAATCCAGAGAGATGTTCCAGAACAGAGCTAGAAGATCCCACCACAAAAAAGTCTCCAAGCTGCAGCTGAAAAATCTGATTTGTGTTTGTTCCCAGCCTTTAATGTGCTTTTCGAGCCTCCTCGCTGCTGTGTGATAGTGACACTGGGGACAGACAGTCTGTTCACAGCTTTTGGGCATCCATCAAGGTGCTACTGAATGTTTCTTTATCAAAAACCTCCTGTTTTGCCTGCAGCACGAGCTCTCAGATGGCGACCTGGATATAGATCTTGCTGGAGAAGATGAGGTGAACCACCTTGATGGCAGCAGCTCTTCAGCAAGTTCAACAGCAACCAGTAACACTGAAGAAAATGATATTGATGAAGAAACTATGTAAGTAACTTTAAATGCCTTTCAGATCGTCCTGTACCTTGTACCCAGGGTAATCATCCTAATTCCAGTGGAAACTGAGTAATTTGCTGGAGTGTGTGGGATTCCAGTGTGATTTGAGAGGTGGTTCCTATACTGGGAACAACACGAACTCATAGAGCTAGTGCTAAACGTTGAATTTTTGGTCAGCTAATTACTGTCTTTCTGATCTCTTTATTTATGTTAGTGCTGCATTCTGTCTTTGACAAGTGATAATCTGTGAAGGTTCTTACCCAAAACACTATTAAGGAATCTGTCTCAGCACTGTGACAGAATAGAGGGCTGGTATTGGGAAGTGCTGTAGTAGTAGGAGAGTGATGATAAGGACAGGTATTTAAATGAGGGGATTCAAGGCTGAGCAGAGCTGATGTCAGATCCTGGAATCTTAATTAAAACATGAGAATGTGCTGCAACACTTACAAATACAGAAGTTTGCAGGATCAGATTTTGCAGTCTAGGTACATACGGCACTTTTGGCCGCTTGGTTAATGAGCCAGCAATTTAATTACTACACTTTATTTGTTCAGTTTGGGTAGCTTGGAATGCAGGAAATACAATTGACAGCACTTTGTTGTTTTTTGTGCCATAACACGCATCTAACACGAGCTGAGGAAAGCTGACAGTTGTATTCTCCTTTTCCCACCCTGATCATCCCCGAAGGTCTGGAGAGAACGATGTGGAATACAGCAGCACCATGGAGCTGGAAGATGGAGATCTCATGGAGGATGCAGCAGCTGCTGCTACTCCTGGAGCATCAGGTATGAAAAACGACTCCAGAATTCCCATAAAAGCGAAACGCTGCTGGATTCCTTCCCCTGCTCCTCTTGGAAGCTACGCCAAGCTGCGTGTTCTGCAGGCAGTTCTATTTTGGGAACTGCTGCATCATGTGGTTCGTACTGATTATTGCAGTGTAGCACAAAGGCTTCATTGGCTCGATTAAAAAAAAAAAAAAAGAGGGGGGGATCATCTGAAGGTGCTGGTTTAAAAATGATGCCAAAGTTTGGAGGGCGGCTCTGTGCCTCTGAAATTCCTTGTGTTCCGATCAATAGGAGACTGACAGGGAATTTTTACTGATGTCTGTGTGACCTCTGAGTGGGTGACACGTTCACTTGGGCTTTCATGCACTGAAAAACCTAAAGAATGTGGAGGGAGTGAAGTAAAGAATCCTCACAAGTCAAGCAGAAATACATTTTAAATGCAACACAAAAAGGTGTTCTGGGATTTTTTGTAGCCTTGAGATGATCACAGCCCAAATTAGCCACAAGATTCTGAAAGAACTATATCTATCTATATAGAGATATATTATGGAATCTGAGTATAATTTAGGACAAAGATATCAGAATTGGCATTCTTTGGAAGTGGTATTTATGCTGCTGTACAAGTCTGTTGGTGCTTGAAAGACAGAATTCCCCATTTCAGAGTTCTGAAGTTCAGGGAGGGATGTGTTTGTCTCCTTACTCCTCTAGAGTAAGCCTGATCTTTGTAACAAACCTGTTTATTAAGAGGTCTTTATTAAAAAATAGAAGTGAAGCACTTCCCCTTTTCCAGTTGTTTTTAGCTTACTCTTAATTAGAAGCAAATCTGATTGCTTTCAGCATCCACAAATCCACGAAATACCAACGTCTCCTTAAGTTTCATGGGATGCTTTCATCACTAATCTGCTCGTGTAACTCTTTTTATTTTTCCCAGGGAATAATGCACCCCTGTGCCCCACCCATCCCACCTTTGTGTCTCTCCTGCTCAGGTACCAGCCACAGCTACAGCAGTGCCAGCGGGAGACCCTCCCGGCGGGGAGCCGGCGCCCTGGGCTCCACAGCCAGCAGCAGTTTGCTGGATATAGATCCCTTAATCTTAATCCACTTGTTGGACCTAAAGGACAGAAATGGCATGGAAAACCTCTGGGGCCTTCAGCCACGTCCTCCTGCCTCCCTTCTGCAGAACAGAGGTAACTACACCACGTGGCTGATGGTTTAATTCCAGCCTGGA
>VYZQ01025006.1:0-30564 GCA_013400655.1 Mystacornis crossleyi
CAACTGCACCGTGCAATTCACCAGCTCTAGAGCTACAGGCCGTCGCATCAGTGTGGGTGAGCTGGCAGGTGACTGGCACCAAACACCTCCCCCTGCAGTGGCAGGGTAGTGCATAAATCACACCGGACAAAGCAGCACCCGAGCCTCTGGAGCCCATCTAAGCCAGCAGCTTCCCAGGGCTGCCTCACATGGCAGAGACACTCAGCCACTGTGCTGGCAGGCCAAGGACATCACCAGCATTCGGAGGGGCCGTTTTTCCAGGCACTTCTGAGTATGAGAAGGATTAGTAGTGACACGGGGGTCTACTACTACTGCTGAAGCAGTGGGGGTTTTTACCAGCATGAAGAGAACTCCCCATTTCTGACAAACAACTGGAACCACACACAAAAGTTTATGAACAAACCCCATCAATCTGCAGGAAGGTGAGGCTGAGCTAGTTTTCTACACCTTTAACAACACTAAGCTACAATAATCTTTTATACATTACTATCAGCTCACATTTGCAAGATACCCAGCTTCAGCCACCCACATGGAAATGCAGGCAATGACAAAAATCAGGCTTAAAGCACCTACACTTATAAAAACTACACTCAAAATGTAGCAATTCCATACTCATTTATTATCAGAATAATTCTTGTAAGACTGCACATTCAATGGTGTTTTAGCCTATGAAGGCTTCATCCACTTTTTCCTCACCTATTACTGTGCTTGGACTTTTCCCGGTCTTTTTCCTTGTCCTTCTTGTGCTCTTTGTGCCGGTGTTCTCGGTCTTTGTGTTTATCTTTGTGTTTGTGAGAATCTGTAAGCAGAGAGGCAAAACAAAAGAAATTAAATTGGGAGAAAACTCCACACCTCCCTAGTGAACCTCTGCACTTTTCCCCACCGCGTTCTAGTATTTCTGTGATTCAAAATTTGTAACAAAAATTTTGGTTTCAGAGGTCCTAAATGGATTCATTGTTCCTGCAGCAGAAGTTAATTTATCTTGGCAACAGTTGCATTTACATGGTGTTTAATTCAATGACCTTTAAATGCTTTATAGACCCTGAAGAAATGCAACCCTTCCATTAACTAGGTACCTATGGATACAGCAAGTTCAACCTTATTTGGCAGATGGGCAGCCTGGCTTCCTCTGCTTTCAAGTATTCATGTTGAATATACAGAAAGGATATTGGAACAAAGCATAAAGCTGAGGCGTGAGGCCTGGTGAATCCCAAATTTTAAGATTTCTACTTCCACAAGAATTTAATTTTGACAAAGCATGCCTCCCTTCTCCCTGCTCTGAACTAAAACCATTTTATTCTTATTCCCAACAGTATGTAACATGACAGGCAGAAAGCAAGGAAAATGGGGAGTAACGGCAGAAGATGAAAAGAAAGGGTGAAAAGAAGAGGAGCAAGAATCCTGTCCTCCCGCTTCTCTACTGCAGGTCACATTTACCTCCCTCTGATAACAGCCCCACCAAGAAAATCCAACCTGACAGCTGTAATGAGCTGTGTTGGTGGTCACACACCTACACAGGTCAGGGCTGGTCCCAATTATGTGACAGGTCAGAAATGGGAGTTGGCACTCAAGTGAGTCCACGGGAAAACAGTAATTTTATTGCTCTCAGTTTCTACTCTGAGTGACACTTCCCAGCCTCAGTGACAACTGTGCTGTACAATGAAGTCCTCTAAAGCACCAAGGGAATGAATTCAGCAGAGAAAAAGAGCTACATAGTTGAATTGTAAATAAACCCATATGCAAGCATTTTTTTACAAGTATATTAAGAAGGAGCTGAGGTTGAACTAGCACCTCAAAATCACCTAAAGAGGCCATTTACAGTCAAGGTCAGTGGGATGGGAGAAATGTGTGTAATACCTAAAGACTCCCCCCAGGTTTTGTTTTGAATATGCTACTCAAAGTAACCAAAACCTAAGCTGGCTCTTCAGGAAACCTAAAAGCTGTGCTGACTTCAGCAACTGTTTTGCAGATACCAGTGCTAGAATTTCCACCAGAGATCTCGGATGTAAGGTATTAATGCTTAGTTAATTATAAAGACGCTACCGTGCCTCTAAAAAGACTCTTATCCCTGCACTAAGAACAGGGAACTGCAACAAAAGGATTTTGTGACTTTCACAGTCACATGGGAAATGCACTGCAGAGCCAGGAACAAACCTCATCCTCCTGACTCCAAGTCTTTCGCCACAAATTCATTTTTCTCCTTAGCTGACACCAGCTCTTACAACCTCAAAACATTCCAAATGGATTTAAAAGAAACATACCCTCAGAACATGATTTTAACCTATTGCTTTCTCTAACTTCAGGGTTTGCTCTCAGACACCTGCAGGAAGACAACATAAACCAACATGGGAATGCTGCCATTCAAGGCTCCAAGCTGCCTTCTGCACCTTTCCTCCAGCCTCCTGAACTCCGTGATGTTTCCCAGTGCTCTGCTCTACACAGTGCACACGTTTAAATCACAGGACTTAGGTTTTCCGTATTTTGATATTCAGGCACGTGGCAGGTTACGTGGAACATTTGGTGTTACAGCATAAAGCACCCAAGAGTTTGCAAGTACCTAAAGAGCAAAATCTCTTTCGCAGCAGGCAGAGTCTGCAGGCGTCTCCAGCAAACTGTGTGGGGCCCGGACACCCACACGCTCTGAACTGCAGAGAAGCAACTTCTCTGAGCCCTTCTTCCCACCAGGACAACACACACTTCACTGGCAAAAATGTTTTCGCAGTGCGTTTCACACTTATGATTCTTCAGTTCAGCCAGGAGCTGGAAGCTCCGGCTGTTTGCAAACTGCCTGGGGTTTATTCCACAGAGGGTTTACTCACTGATTCCCACAGGCCAGGCTGCAGCAAACAGCAGCTATTTACACTTGATGAATAGGTAAACTGCGAGAGAAACCAGCGTGATGCTGTACACAGAGCTATGTACAGTCACTGCACAGCACACGCACAATCAATTTTTCCTATCAACCAATCGATGGAAAACGTGTGTGACTGTGCTCAGTGCTGTTTTCTTTAGAACTTAAGAGCCACACGATGACTTTTAACCAAGAAAAGCAGAAAACAGAACAGTTTACCTTGATCACCAGATTTCCTTGCAGCTAACTTGTGCTTTACAACTGAAATTAGTATTTATTCCTGGAAAACAGTTCCAGGGATATACCCTAGAACTGCTGGAGTTGGCTATCTTGTTTCCTCAACCCCTGGCTCTGCTTACAATGATTTGGTATTTACAGGCAATTAAAGCCGGGTACTGCAGGAAAAAAAAAAAAAAAAAAAAGCTTGACCAGTTAAACTAGCTCTGCTTGCTAGGATTTGTTGCCAGACAGCTTTTCTTTACTGTCTACCAAAGGACTAAAGGACTGCTATCAGGAACGTCTTCCACAGAGCTATTCTGGCTCAAAGGCCACAGGGGCTGGGGAACAACGGGTCCTGCACACGGTCTCAACAGGAGAAGCCGAAAGAAGTCAAGGCAGAGCTACCTGGTATCTCTCACTATGAACAACACTTTAAATTTAGTGCTTCCATGGGGGTCTACCTCCCAGGCATATCTCCTAAGGATTAAATTATTCTGGAATATTTGCCTAGTATTCAAACTCCACAGTGTTGCTTTCTGACACAATCGCATGAGGTAGGTTAAGAATGAAGACTTCACAAGAGTTTATTAAATAGTCTTGAACTGACATATGTATGTCCTCAGAAGGCATAAAAGCTCTTGGTCTTTCTTTTTTTGTTGAGGGTGGAGCTGGATGAAGTTCAGGAGACCGGGTCATTAGAAAGCACAGGATTCTTTTTTTTGGCGTTCTACACAAAAATGCTTTGTTCCAGACTGGCTTTATGTTGGGGTCCAAGCCAGTGGTTATTTGGTGGCCGACATGGAACAAGTTTAAGCCATTTCACTCCCGTTTGTGTACCCACTTCCCAGGAACCAGTGCAGCATCACCTCTGACTGAACTACACAGGCAACAGATGACTGAGTTGGGAACGGGGCCACCTCACTCCAGGCCTCAGCAGCACACAGGCAATCAACGGGAAGTGTTCCTGTCTGTAATGTATATTCCTTGATATATTTAGCATATTGATTCCTAGAAGAATCTTCCAGCCTCCAGTAACTCTCTCCCAGCTTGCAGCTGATTAGTAGTTGACTAAGTCCAGCCTCACATCAGCTACGGAAAGAGATCTGACATTATCACACATTCACATTTGTCTCCTGCCTTTTATACCCTTCCATTAAGTATGTCTGTTCCCTCTAACACTAAACAAGGAGATAAACAGTATTCCTTCTCCAAGATCATTAGCAAAATCCACCGTCTACTGTGAGCAAAGTTTAAACTCCCAAAAGCTTGTGTGATATTTAAATATTCCTGAAAATGCAAAGTCTCTCTTCAGCACAAGGTTACAGTGGGGACAGGGGTTATGCTCACTGGGCAAGGATCCATTACCCCTGAGGCTTTCCCTTCAGTATCCTCTAACCCAAACAGAGCTTTTGGCATCTCTTCTGTTCTAGAAAGCTTGATGTCCCTGGCACTGGATCTCTGTCTGTTAATGCTAAGCCTGGTATGTCTCCAAAAGATTACCGCAGTCCCTGTACTATTCCTGCCATTCCCCTGTACCTCCAACAAATCACGAGCAGCTCTGCATTTTTGCAGGGTTGATTCATCTTTTAGCTCTGTTGGATTACAAGGACGCTGATTTAGGGATGGGAAATTCTAAGTACTTTTGGTCTGTGGCTCTGTGTTGTTCCCCCCTCTGCCTTCGCTCCAGCGCCGAGTCCCCGGGGAAGGGCTGAGTCATAACCCTATTTGCAATACTTGTATATATGTCTGCCTGGAACAGGGCACTTTTTATCCAGGAACGGAGCTGTAAAAGGTCAGGCATCTCTTGCAGCCTGGCAAGAACAGGGATGAAATCAAAGAAAGCCTCTTCCAACAGGCAGTTGTCACCTGGAGTGGAAGAATCCCAATAGACGGCAAAGGTGAGAGATCCCCTTTCATAACAAGGACAACCCTTGGCTTAATTAGTCTGGTGACAAAACAATTCTGTGGGACTGTGATGTTTTAATTCATGAGCCAAATTCATTTGCCTCAAAAACACTCCTGAACACCTGTCTCTGCACACCTCCCAAAATACTACCTACATGTCACAATCAAGGGAAGTCAGGCTACTTCCTACATTAATATTTCAGTTTTGACAGCAACTTTTCTAATAAAATACTGAAATCAGAGGGGCGTGAGCACTTGTATGCCCAACCAGTACAGCTGTCAAGAGCGTAGTGCTGGCACATGATACAGGATGCTACAGATGCCATTTTATTCCACTCCTACCACCCACTTTTATTTCACTTCCATCATTTTGCATTAGATTTTTTTTTAAGAACAGAGAGAAAAGATGTGAGCACAATCTGGTTCCTTCCAATTTTTCCCCAATTAAGTGAGGTAGCTGGCAAATTAACACCTGGTAACCTCAATTTCTGGTCAACAGTAGCTTTTCCAGATAAATATCAGCCTTTCAGATTTGCTGTCTTTCTGTTCACTTTCTTTTAAGTTTTTGTGGGCACAATTCGAATAGCTCATTAACCTGCTTACAGAGAGGTTTCTTTGTTCTTTTAAAACATTTTACTAGATTCTATGCACAAGGACTTTTTGTATTTTCCTTCTGGTTCCAGAAACATCCCAATTTCCTTTCCTCTTGCTAGAAATACCTCTAATACTGAATATGCTTATGTTTAATCTGTTTGAAGCACCATCTCAATACTTCTCTACACTGGTGTCCAGAAAGGTGATTTATGCTTTATGGATTCTTGGGATCGCAATCTGTGCCCAAAATCTGAGGACACAGCATGAAAAATCCATCTTGTTACCAACTAAGGAAAACATTTTTAACTTTTTGCTATTCCAGTAACACTTCTGCTTCAGATGAGTGGCTGAAATTTCTGCCTTGAGTTAAATCCAGTGCCTCAGTGTTAGTTATGTTACAAGAGAAGCAAACCAGCTCTCAAGGCTTCCAGGATCACTGGTGTGTATGAGTGTAGGGCTCTCTCTTGAACTCAACTCGAAGCATGAAACCAGCAGGGTCTTTTCAGTCTCTCTGGAAAGTGAAAGAGAGTCTTAAAAAACACTTCTCCAGTTCTACTGCTAAATTATGCAGCTGCAAGCGAAGTAACTCTTACAGTGGATTAGGTTCAAAAGCTGGTCAAGTTCAAAAACCTCCTGTCACTGGAGAAATGGTCAGTCCCTTCTCAGCTGAAACATCACCTTCATGTAAGGCCATGTACTCCCCAGCAGCCTCTTTACTAGTTAGGCTGAATTCTTCTCATTGGTTGTGATGCAGGAGTAAGCAAAGCTTAAACTCTCTTTATTATTGCCTATATGAAAGAATTTTAATGATATTTTTTCCCTCCTACACAGGCTCTCCTTTTAAGCATTCATCTTAATGTTGATTACCAGATTACCAGATTACCAGAAAAAGGCTTCTTACTTTCAAGTTTGTTTATTTTTACCATTTATTTTGTCAAATCATATTACTTATAGAGTTTTAATTCCTTACATTTTGTATATAAAGACTACTATTAAAATGACCACAGTTTAGCTGATGAAATGATGCCAGGAAAGGTTATGAGTGTTCAAACATGTGANTGCCTATATGAAAGAATTTTAATGATATTTTTTCCCTCCCACACAGGCTCTCCTTTTAAGCATTCACCTTAATGTGCAGATTACCAGAAAAAGGCTTCTTACTTTCAAGTTTGTTTATTTTTACCATTTATTTTGTCAAATCATATTACTTATAGAGTTTTAATTTCTTACATTTTGTATATAAAGACTACTATTAAAATGATCACAGTTTAGTTGATGCAATGATGCCAGGAAAGGTTATGAGTGTTTAAACATGTGAATGTAGTCCAAGGTGTCTAAAATATTCTTCATGTTCCTGGCAAAGAACACATACTTCTGCCCTTGGCATCTGACCAGAACGGTCTAGTGTTGTACCAACTTTTACAATATACAGATACCAGCGAGTAGAAAGAGTGTAACATTCAGTCATTACCCAAGATCTTCCACACAGATAGTGACGGGGTTATAGGACATTACCTAAACAGGCAATGTAATCCCACGTGTAAAGGTCACTCTATGAGGTGCCGGTCAATTTATAAATCTTGCCTGAGAAAGCAAACATGGTGCAGTTAAAAAACTCCCTTTGCAGGCCCTGTGTGGCTCAGAACAACCACCCTATGGAGAACGTGGCACAGTCAGAGGCACAGGGACCCCCACTCAAACAGGTTTCAACTCTGGACAAGGCATCGGACTTTGCGTTTTGACTTAACAATTTTAAACCCATGTACAAGAATCCCACTTGATTCATCTGGAAGGGGTCTAAACTTTTCTAAAATACTTGTACTGCAGTTAGAGGAAGTCACATTATGGTCATGGTGTTCCAGTAATCAATTAAACAGCATTTCTGGAATTTATTTAAATGGATTGATATTGCTGTAGCCCACAAAAGGGAGAAGAAAAGCTCCTGGACAGAAATCAGAACTGCATCTATGTATGGGAGACAACACCTTTCCCAATAAAGCAGGGCAGCCAAAGAAAACCCAAGTGTACATATGAAAGGGACAGAAACTGAAAAACCTCTCTACACAGCTACACGTGTCAAGAGCAGAAAACCATACCCCAAAGGCATTGTTCAGAGAGATGGTGGTATTGTGGATGAGTAGAAAACCATAATCTAAAATAAACTTCCCATGTGAAACTGGGTATGTCACTTACTGGCCCTATTTACACAACTACAGAACACACATAAAACATTTGCCCTGGAAAAGTATTGCAGGTCTGATTGCTGTGCTGGTTTATTTCTGCAATAACTCACTGCAAAACGCTGGAATACTGACATGACAGTGACTGAATCAGCAAAACCACCACTTGAGTCTCCCATAACCTAAGCCTGAAATTCAATAGCAGAAGCAGTATCTGGGGTTTCAGTCAAAAAAGGAAAGAAACTACAATGATACTGAAGCAAGACTGTCTGGCTTCTGCTTTCTCATTTCATAATGCCATACTTAATGGCAAAGATACACATTTCAAATGCAACTTGACACAAAATCTTTTATACCTCCACAGTCTACACTGCTACAGAAATCTTAAAATCTTTCTTGAAGTCAAATTCAAATAAAGTAAGTTATTGCTCTATCACAAGCTTATTTCACTTCAGGTGCCTCCCTGGGTCAGGTGCAGCAGTTCAGGGATGCTGACACTTCAGCACTTCACTGTTTCCCTCCATAAACCAGATAAAATCTGAGTTTTATCATTTACTGCAAAACAACTAAATAACTGGGACTAAGCAAAAGTGGAATACACAAAGCAGCTCTTTACTGTGAAGCTTAGATCTGCACTCATTCATTTTTCAATCTTAAAAGAAGTAGAAGAAAAAAGTCGTGAAAACTCAAAAAGGGAGCCTGGAGAAGTACAGCAGAACAACCCAACAGTTTTTCCTTTCTAGGGCAGGAACTTTATTACTAAAAGCAAAACTAAGCCAGAGAGCATTCTTCCTTTTTCTAAGGGTTCAAATGAAGAAATATAGCACAACTGAATAGATTTGAGCCCATTTATTTCCCAGACTATATTTACTCTGAGACAAAGTCTCACTTTGGACTGAGCCAGAATTGACCACACCACATTGTAACCAGTTCTGCCAAAGCTTGAAAACTCAGTACTTTTGTAGATAGGATAGAAACAGAGTAAAACCAATGACCTCACAACCCCTCTCCACACTTCAGCAGTTACTTGAGGCAAAAGATACTCCAGGGCCAGACAGATATTATGTCTTTTTCCTTAAAAGGACTGGTCTGGGAAACTTGGCTTCAGAACAAGACAGACCCCTTAGTTACCACATTCTTCATTAATCTTGTAATTTGAAGGCCCAGTATTCCTTGCTTTTGAATAGAGGGAAAAGAAGAAACCAATGGAATGACTTGGTGATGAATCTTGACAGGAGAATAAAGACAGATGGACAGAGAAAAGAATTGTCTCCAGCCATTCTCAGTCCTTTAGAACAGCTCCACCAACTTCTCAAGAAGTTCCTCTATGTTCCAGTATAGTTTCAGTATGCAAGCAACGATACTACATAGCAGCTCGTTAAAAACACAAAGTTTGCAAAGCAAGATCAGCACACCTTTGGCTCCACCGAAACCTCAGGACAATTCACTCTAGGGAAGAGAGGCAGAACAACGTGACAGCACTGCTAACAGGGACAGCACATGGTGGCCACAGGACCAGGCAAACTGGGGTGTACACTTGTCCATACACCCCAAATATTTAAAGCTTATCAGGGAGATGTTAAGGATGCCAGAAAAAAATACCTGACTGATCACTCCTATCTTGTGTGACTCTGGGACATGAAGTTACCCTGAAGCAAATGTCACTGCTGGCGTTTCATCAGTCTCACCCAGACTGCAGAGGCTCGGGAGGTAAAGCAAGACGTGCTGTAAGAGCCTCTGCAGAAAGAGGACAGACACTCTTAGTGCACGTTTGGAGCCCTTCTTCAAGTTTTTTTCAGCCACACTGGATTAATTGCTTATTTTCTGTGCCCTTCATTTTTTCACCTGCTGGGGAAGTAGCTAATACTCCGTGGGTAATAAATGCTTAAATAATTGAGATAGCTGTGTGGCATACAGGGATGCTGACCTTAAGGAACTGCTACACTACAGGCATTTTGCAACAAAACAACTAATGGTGCGGACAGAAGCAGCAAGTTTAATGACTTGTCAGCACCTTTTACATGGCCTCTTCTCAAAGAGGTGGCACGTTCACATATGCCTGTTCCACAGATCTTAGCTGCTGTGTAACAAAGTCATAAAATCACTGCAAGTAAAATTGCAGTAGACAGTATTACACACAGAACAAGTCCAAGGAAGCCTTATAAAGCAAGAAAATACATGTTTGATCAGTACAGAAAGGCTAAATTAATAGCTGCTTCTTACACATGCCAAAGGGCTCCCAACCGAGAGGCAACAATGAAGTTTCAATCCATTATTTGCATTCAAAAACAAAAAAGTTCCATGTGAACAGAAACATGTGTTTCCAGGGATTCCCAAGATGTAAAACATTCTCCTGTAATTGTATAAATAAGAGTCAGGGACTGAAACCCATTAGTATGTTTCCACTAACAAAGCAGAATAAAACAGAACAGCAAATTAAAACTTCAGGGAAATGAACAGCATCAGTGAACAGCTTAAATTGCTGCTGTGCTGGCATGAAGAGAGGAGAGTCCAGAGTAGTCTCCTAAGGAAACAAGAGCAAACCCATTCTTGTCCCTAGTGGTATTTATTCTTATAAGGCTACACTCTTGTGAGTGGAAGTACTTATTTTCCATTGCCTCCTCCATTCAGAACTGGAGTTCCTTGCCTTCCCTTACTGGGGTAGAAATAGTTTCAGCAATTTTTTCCTATTGCTTTACAAGTCTACAACCACATGAATAAACAAAGTTCTCACTGCATGTCCATCTTTTAAAAAAAGAAGCAAAACTAAGACACACTTTTGCCTCAAAATTTAACAGCCATAGCCCACACTCCTGCACACCAGGAAGCTGGGACAAGGCCGAGAGTGGGATCTAAAGATAACAAGTAGGATCTAGGGGAAACAAGTTTGATCGTAGCTATCTTTCAGGTTTCAAAAGCCTTACACTCACTGTAGCTCCATCTGCACCCTCATTTGCTAATACACAAATACACAGGACTGGGATCCCGAAGGACTTACAGGTATGTGAAGTGACTGTGGCTGAGCACAAACAGCTGTTACAAATCAGCAGGAGGGGGAAAATGTTTTGATGAAGTAGTTGTTAAAAGCAGGTTCCGTGTGGATTTTAGATATACCAATACTAAAAACTTTTACTACACCATCTAATCTCAGGCTTCTGCAAATTCTCCCCCGTTTCTTCCCTATTGCGCAAAACACAGTCAACATAACCAGCACGGCGGGACAGACGGACTCGCCAGGAAAGCCTGGAGAATTGTTCACAAACCAGTCTGGCATCCAGGGGTGTAAAACTAGCTTAAAATCATGAAAGAAGGTAAAATTTCAGGGCATTCAGATAGATAATGCAAGGGGGACTAATCCTATTTTCAGAATCAGAAAGAAACCAACCTTTAGCACAGATCCACAGCTTAGTGCACAAACTGTCACGCGGTGCTGTCACAAAAAAATCTTTTCTCGGGAAGAGACAAAGGGAGGGATGCAGCCACCGCACCGAGGGATGTGCCGGGGACAGGGACAAAAAGAACTGCCCAGGGTCACTCACGAGCTGCTGAGGAGTAAGAACCAGGGGCACTCGCCTCTGGAGAACCAGGGCAGAAGGCGAGCAAACAGGACAATCCCAGCATTTACAGCCCTGTTTAGACTTCGGAGCTATCAAGGACTGCAGGAGATAACCTATCCCTTACTTCAACATTACCTAAAGCAAATCCCTTATTCTATTAACTCTTACTCTTCTGGTTTGCAGCAATCTTTTCGTTTAGGAGCTCCTGGCTAACCATTTGGGCTGCAGAATTTTGGGGACAACACAGAACTGTTCATCAATCCCTTCTCAGGAAGGATGTGCAAGCCAGGTGGACTGGGACACCAAGTGCACACACACCAGAGGCACTTTAGCTCTTTGGCTGCTTGCAGGCTCAGAGAAGCTCAGCCTGTGCTCAGCTGCAGCACAAGAATCAAGCCCAGACCTCGAGCGAGGCGTGCAGTGCTGCTGCCTCATCGCACACACAGGCAGGCGAGAGCTGAATCACCTTTGGGGGGTTTCGGCAAAGAACTGCCCCAGGGACAGCCCTGAGAGTCACTTCAACAGACTGGGTCAAGAGCAAAGAGAATCTTTTGGTGCAATCTGTCACAACTTCACACTGCAGACAAGAGAACTTCATGTTCTGTACGCCATCCGCAGACTGAGTCAGTGCCCCCAGCACAAGCTCTTTCCGCCTCCAAACGCTCTTTATGCCATCATTAGACTGGAAAGGTGCAAACAGCACAATTTGTGATGCAAAGGCAACAGCTGATTACTGCATGCAAACTTACAAGGTGAACCAGGAGAAAACAGGGGCAAACAACTACAATTCCTGGTCCTTACAGATGATAACAGAGACTTCGGCCATATTTAAAAAATAGGCTGATATTATTTTGGTGCGTATGTTTAAAAACTGCAGTAGATAACAAGAAAACTGCTGTGTTGTCAAGAGTAATTACCCTGCAATGATGTCAACTAGAAAAACATTTTCTCGCGCTGGCTGTGTAAATCACTACTGTACTTGGACTCATGGAAGAGAAGTTTTTTTGGAAAGACTACCTGAAATCCTGACACGTCCTCAGCAGAAGAGTGATGTCCCAAGAGTAGCTCACACAGAGGCTGTATTCACACCGACACCACACAAGGACAGGGCTGGTGTGTTTGACTCTCCTGGGTTTAATCCAGAACAAGGGCTCCCCCCAAGGAAAAATTTAACAAATCAGAGGAAAAAAAAAGTGGTTGCATTGAACTGCCTCAGCTGCAGCAGTGGATGCCCAGCCCGTGTCAGCAGCCGGGATCACACAGTTTATACACATGGGAGTGGTACGTGCTCGGCGTCCTCAGGGAGAGGCTCTAATGGCACTTGCTCAAAGCCTTTTATTAACCATCCCTTGACAATTCCGCGTGGCTTTGGCCAGTGCTGGTCTCCTGCTTGCTGTAGGGAGGAAAGACTTCAGAGGCAGCACCCTTGGGAACAAGCCTCTGAAATGCTGGGTTTTAGAGTGTAAACTGAATGCACAAGACAAAAAAAATGGCTGGTAGAAGCTTTAAATCACCTCTGCCAAGCAGTAACACTGCTTTATGCACTGCAATCAGATAATTCTCCTACTACTTGTTTAATATCATTCCTATTAAGCTCAACTGATGGGGTAGCATGGCTGAAGTCTTAGAAGAAATTTGTTTCAGAAGACTGAGAACTTATTTTTATTACACTTAAGCTGGTTCCTCTGTAGGAGCAACTCCCATACTGATCCCAGCCGGGTATTTTGGCTGAATTTTTTTTTTTTTCCTTCTATCTAAAATAATTCCTTTAAAGTGTAGGGCTGCTCTGGACGGATACAGTCCGATTTCACCTCTGTCCCTGCTGTGGGTGAGTTAATTGATCACTCACCCACAAGAGGCCAATTCCAGCAGTGTCTAGAAGCATTTTATCACCAGAGTCTGCCTTGCCACAAGTCGCATTCTCAAATCAAGGGGGGGAATGCAATTCCCCTGCCTTAAGGAGATTTTACCACAAATTAGCATACAAGAAGAAACCTGATTCCAGCCAAAACACACAAGAAAGTAAACGAAAGGTAAATGTTTAATGACAATTGAGATTTCTGCACTTCTGTACTCCTGAGTCTTCTGAAGGAAGGGAAAGAAGGATCAGCAGAGCAGTGTAGGACACAGTTTTAAAGTAAGACTATGATTGCAATATTTTATTAAGTACAGCTCCTAGCTATGGTGCACTAAATTCCACTGGAAGTCTTCAATTTACAAAGTGTTACTTTCAGTCACTGATTTTAACCTCTTCATGCAGCTGTAATCTGTTTACTATGTTAAATCCAGGCCAAATCTCACTAGTTGACAACTGTTACATCATACCACTACAGATACCTGGATACAAAACATAATCTACCGACACAGGATAAAAGGCTGTGGCTATGTTATTAGGCATGATACCTTCCTAACTTCTTCAGTTAAAAAACTCCATGCAATGTACTATCAGTTTGGTGAGGCTTTTTGTTGGATTTTGTTTGCTGGGTTTTTTTTAGTTTTTTGTTTTAAACTAATAGCTGGCATCTCTTCCTGGAACACACAGCCAGCATTTTCAGATTCCACCCCATGAAAAACTCAAATCTGCCTTCAATAAGACATGAAGGGGAGGAAACATTTATGTAATTTGTTTCCCATCTAAAAGAAAGCAAGCATAGTCCTTAAAAACTGAACCGAACCAATTCTGGTTACCTTTGCCTCAATTTTTAGAGCAGTCCTTTCTCTACCTATACAGAAATAACAAGGTGTGGAAACAGCTTTCTCTTTTTAGCTTCCCAGTGCCTTCCACGAGCACAGTCACTAAATGAGCTGTTTAAACCAAAGGAAATAGGTTGCAGGTGCAAAGTGCCATCACAAGTTCATTTATCACTACACTTCAAACTCCAAGTGCTTAGCTAAAGGCTCCCATCATATCAGAGCTTCTGCTTTACAACTACGACAACATAATCACACTCTCTACTTTCTATGCTTTCTGAACATGGAACCTAATATTATTTAAATAATTTTAAGAGATTGATTGATGAGAGGGCTAGAAACATGCTTGAAAATCTATGAGCACTACAGAAGTGACCATGAAGATTCAGGACTCTGTTATTTCTCTTTAGTGTAACCTAAAGTGCGTAACTCAAGTTACAGAGCTTATTTTCAGGGGTATTCCAATGCATTAGGAAATATTTATTTCCACTTGATTATTTGACAGCAGAACGAGGCAAAGGAAACAAGATGAACATCAAAGACTTTTTACAATCTCATAATTTATGCCTGAATGATTCAGCTGTAAGGCTATGAAATATTTTTAAATTTCTTGGCTGCCAGTTTTATATATGGTGAGACCATTTTTTAAAAAGTTATTATGATTCTTACTGGAGACAAAATTAAATCAATACATCTATTAAAATTTATTATCAATTACACATGAAGGACTAATAGCAGCGTGGAAGCTGCAGCCACTCCAGCAGATTTAGCAGTTTGCTCCTACACAAAGAGCCCAGGGCAGCAGCTGTACCATTCCCTCCTACCCTGATCTTCCACTATATTTCAAGCCTGTGCTAGACAAAACCACACCTGGGAGTGAGAGCACTATCCAGGTATCCAGCAGAGAGCAAGGCTCACTCTCCTCTGAGCAAGTTCAGCTTCACCCAGGAGTGCACGGCAGCCCCAGCAGTTTCTGAAACTGCAATACCCAAATATATTTAATCTGAGTTTCCATGCATTTCAGCGACATTATTCTGCAAGTTTAAAGTGTACCAAGTTATTTTTGAACTAGCAATTATCTTATTTCCTGTACTCCAGTCTCCAGCAGATCAGGGAAAACTTGTTCTTTTTCCTGTGGTCACAACTGCGACCTGTGATCACCTTTTACTTGATCCTATCAGATGTAAAAAGGCACTGACAGTGAAACCCTGGAGCCTTCTGCTTCCATTAATGGACTGTGTAATACTAAACAGAGCCTGTAAGTGGGGAAAACTACATGATAAGTAGCCCTAATACCAGAAGAAAGAATAATTCTGAATAACCTATTCTGAAAATCAGCAAACAACACGAGATATTTAACTTCACATGCCACTCTCAACACTAAGCAGCTTCTCCAACAGATCAAGATACTCCTGAAGGAAGGGTTTAACAAAATTGAGAAGTAACAGCTCATAACAGGAGTACTTCTCTTCTTGTCATGCCCTACTAAATACCCCAAATTTGTTGGATACAACGTAAGTTCAACCTGGTTTCCTAAGGACACGTTTGTCTCTACGAGGTGAAGCAGTGCCGTAGTCTCTGCTGGAGAAAGGATCTACCACCAGACAAACAGTTCAGCATTCGGTTTTCACAGCAAGAGACTTTAGAGCATGAGTTACTTGAGATCAAAATATAAAACAAGACACTTTCTGTCACTGCAGTCTCTGTGACAAGTAGTGGAATCCTGTCACACTTCACAGTAAGCCAGCTACCCTGATACAGAAACTGCAATTTTCCTTTTTAAGTGAAAGCTATCAGCACAGACAAGTAAAACAAGGAGACAATTTGCTAATACCAAGCATGATATACTAACAAAAACCATCTAACTTTGCTACTATGGAAAGTCTACAGCTAAGGTGAAGCCCAGCATTTGTTCCTGAGAGGGTGCTTTATGAACTACTGATGTACAAGGGCAATTCTGGGTGGATGAAGCGCAAGGGAAAACTGCAGTGACCTAAAGGGAGCAAACATCTTCTGACTCTTGGTGTACAAAGATGCCTGACAACCTAAGTCTGTGCCTTTCCGGAGAACCAGTCTCCCCAAATAATTTGATCTGAATGTAATTAAACCCATTCAGATGACAGGAGCTGGGAAATCACCCACCTGTAGTTAGCAAAGTGCTAACCACACCACCTGAATGAATACCTGGCAGTGACGGGGAGGAGACAGGGAAGGTTTAAGAAAGAGCTTGAGCTTACAGGATGAGCCACTGAGCAAGCGGCCCTGACACCTGCTGACCAAACGACACCACCTTCAGAACTGGAAACACAGACCTGGGACAAACCTAGAAATGACACAAATCTGCATTAAATCTTGAGTCTTCAAATACTTTATGGGTGCTTAGAAGAAAGCCCTTCTGAACACTATACCTTTCCTAAAGTGAAAACCAGTGGAAAACTTCCTTTTCCAGCCTCTGAAGCTATTATGATAAAAATTACCATTATATTTGTTTGTAGTCGATGTACTACAATCATTTTTAAGTACTTTTCTTAGTACTGGGGAAAAACAATTAAACTCAGGGCTTGTGTGACTCTGGTTACCTATGGAGCTAATTGCCAAAGACTAATTCCAGAGCTCTGCTGAGATTAAAATGTTAATACACACAAAAAGACAGTATAAAAATTCAACCTTAAAAAAAAAAAAACCAACCCCACACACTAACAAATTCCCTTTGGAATTCAAGTTTTTTTATTCCATATTAGAATCTGAGCATGAGGCTCCTGTGCTTGGGTGAATGGATGGGGTATTTACAAAAAGGAGGAAAAACCACAAAAACTTAAATTAAAACCAAACTAATTCTACCCTTAATAAATGAGGCTCACATCTGTTTTGAACACTGTTTCATGTTATTGTGAAATACAGCTACAGGGGACTTACTTCACAAAACAATGCTCCACAGCTTCATTCCCTACAAAGAAACCATTTAAAAATACTCCCTAAGTTCAGTACACAAGGACTGCCGATCCCTCAGAAACGCGGCCGTGGTGTCAGCACCGTTTCTCATTCTCACCGAGCACACTGAGGAGTGACGGGCACAGCCCAAGCACAGAGCAGCTCCTGGGAGACCCAGTGCCCCTGCTGAACTCGTATTCCTTGCTGTCAGCACCAGGGTACCCAGCCTGCTGAAGTGCACGCAGACCAGATTCAGCTGGTGTGCAAAGACAACATTGGCAGCTTTGAAGAAAAATCCATCAGATTCCTGAAAGAGACGAATATTGCCCAGGATGATGCTGCAGGAGAGGCCCACTCATGAACACGGAGAAGGAATATTTTAACTCAGGCTGTGGCTCAAATGTAAATTTACGTTTTGCTGTGCACAGACAAGCTCATGTTTTGACAGTGATGTGGAGCAAAACCATAAACTGACGATTATGCATCAGTGGACAGGAGTCTCAACAACAGGGCAGGACAGGAA
The DNA here is from genome assembly GCA_013400655.1 of Mystacornis crossleyi. Lineage (NCBI taxonomy): Eukaryota > Metazoa > Chordata > Aves > Passeriformes > Timaliidae > Mystacornis > Mystacornis crossleyi. Next base: position 17,452 of record VYZQ01025006.1, read on the forward strand.
GGAAGGGGGAAAATGTGTTAGCCAGAAAGCAGTGCTTCCAGAACAACAGCTTTACACCTTCCTTTGTGAAACAAGAAAATGATGGACTTGCCAATTCAACTGCTTCTGCCTTTTGCCCAGGATTCAATTTAAGAATTAAATTACTGGGATAGCCATCTTATTGCCAGCCGCAGCCTCTATCCACTGCAAAACAAGCTAAAGACTGGGGCAAACTAAACTACACCGTGCTGGGCTCTCCCAAGACCACATGCTGACAACTAAAGCTGCCAAGCACAGAGCATCAAGGGCCAAGCTGTACTTTTTATATCTATACGATTACAACAGCCTAAAACCCAGACAGCAGCTTCCTTTAGATACAGGTGATGCTGAATAAGCCTACCTGATGATAAAAGAAAAACATTGTTTATGACAGCTACCAAAATCCAGAGAGCAGCGTATTTTAAATTAGAAGACTCTATCTACTCACAAAAACGGGTATTTCAAGGACAGCCTGCTTATGTTCCCTAATGAGGTGCAGGTGACATACACAGCTATGGTAACATGACTCAGACAAGATGATGGCTCCTCTGACAGACTTCCAGGCTTCGGAGTAGGAAGAAGGCAGGAGGACAGGAGATTGCAAAAGTGTAAAAGGCTCTTGAAAAATGCAAATGTTCTCCACATTCACGTCCAAAGGTATCCTGGACAGCTGGAGAGATGTCCCATCTGATGGAGCAAGACGAAGTAACCCAAACTCCTACACACTTCTAGGATGACAACTTGCAAGTATCAGAGTTAACAGCACTGACACTCAGACTCTCATTTGTGCCAGTGCTCGCTCACTGCAAAGATGGATGGAGATGACACCTACAGTGTGATTGGGCAACACTGTACAAGTTAACCAAGGTCACTGTTGTTATGAGTTCATCTCTTGCATTGCTTTTCTGTCCACATGGACCTACTGCCCCTGGGTCTGGCCACTTAGACTGGAACACAACTTGCACCTTAGTTTTTCTACTGCAGAAAGCACTCAAAGACTTTTGCTCTGTATTCCTGAGGTGCACTGTAAACCACACTGCAGGAATCTCAGCTTCAGCCAAAACCCATTCTAAAAGCCAAGTGTTGAGGGGAAACACCAGCAAGGAAAGCTAACTCTGATCCACACATCAAAGAGTTCGCTGTGCTCAAGCAGCATTACCACAGATACAGCACATTTTAACAGCCTCAATGACATTGCCGGTCCTCAGAAGAAAAGCAGGCAGCCTTTTATTCCCCATCTGGTGGTCATTAACTCTAGAGAACAAACCTCAGAGTACGTCACTAGCTCTACTCCATCCCTCCATTTTGTACACGCTGTTTGTGTTGCTATGAATCACCCCCTCCACATGGATCTCCAAAGAGCTCCAGCTTCCCGTTCCCCAAAAGGCTGGATTAAACTGGAGAGTGCTCGTCTAACTTGTAAGGTGCCTTCCTAAGGCAAGTTTAAACCAGTACCTGCCCATCCCAGCTATTTTATCTTTCCAAAAACTGATCTTACTCACACACTTGTCAGCATTCACAAACTGGGAGAAGACATAATTTGCTCTTCCTCTTGCTCCAGGCCCACTTCGGAGACACTCACAGCAAGGTGGCCTGTATGGTGCAAGAGACTGATGTTCCTGATACCAGAACCCTGCACACAAACCAGGAAGCCACTGTCTCCCTACTGCAAATCCAGTTATTTCACTAATTGCAGAACCCTCCACACAACATTTGTAATTTGTATTGTATCCTAAGTATTCTTAAAATAATATAACACCACAGAAAAAAAATGCACACCTTAGCTCCTGAGATGAGATTTGCATGTAACAATATGCTAAAACTGCAGAAGCTCTTTTTTTTTTTTTTTTTTTTGTGCTGCCCTTTGATATGCACCTTAGTCTTCAGCTGGAGAAGGAATTAAAAATCAGAAGCAAATGTCCAAGATGGAACTGAATCTCAGTCCTAGCCAGACAGCTTTATATCTATTTCTGTGCTGGGAAAAAAACACTCCCACTATGTTCTGGTTTCTCCAGCTCTGAGAAGAGCATAGTACTCCCTCTTCCCCCACTGTGTTGCCTATTTAAACAATATGGCCTTAGGACAGGATAACAATGTACAGCACAAAGGACCTTCAACCCAGACATAGCATCCATGAGTAACAAAACGTCCCTCCCCAGTGCTTCCTCCCTTCAGCTTCAAGAGAGTCTCTCTTCACATTCAACCCTTCACCCTCGTGTCCTGAGCAGAGCCCCAAGCACTCCAGACACGCTCACAGCTGGCGAGGCAGCACTGCACCAAACCAGAAGCTGGAATAAGAATTGCCAACTTAATCAGCTACTGATCTCCCTAGGGACAGCACAAACTCCATCCACCTGCATCTGCTGCAGAGCAGACGAAGGCAGAGCCTTCCCACCTGGTTACCAGGTCTCCAAAGAGACTGGATGGAACAGGGTGTCTGTCCTCTGCCACCACCTGTACTTTTCTCCTCCTAAAACTGCTTACAGACCACAAAAATACAACTGCTTCAGTTGTGTTTAAACCCTAACTCCAGAAATCTCTGCATTTTAGTTAGATCACCACGTTTCTCAACTCTAACCCCAGCTACTGAAAAATCTGCAACAGACACTATAGTTCAAAGGGGGAAAAACCACAGGAGAGTGTTCTCTCCTAACGGGTGTCTATGAGCCACCTCTGGAAAACAAGAAAGTGCAACCTCAGAGGAAGAGGAGCAGCTGTTTTGACAATCTGGCTCTTGTTCAAATACCAGAATAAGCCCCGAGTAGTAAAATACTGCCATCAATAAAAAGTTCAACTAAAGTACATTGCCCTGGCCCTAAAGCCTGGGTCATCTATTCTATGTTACATACACAGGAAAAGCTGCTGCAATGTTGTTCAATTGAAAATATGTACAGAAGTGACAAATGAAAGAAAAAATGTTCTGGATAACACTCTACAAGTTCATGCTCTTGTGTGTCAGAAGCTGTGTTAAGCAACAGAGCAGAGTATTTGACAAATGCTAGGAAAAAATTAAAAAGCTATCTGCACTTGGGGATTGCTCCATTCCTAGGAATTTTCTTGACTTTTTAACTATGAAGCCACATCTCTGGCCAATGTCTAAAAAAATTGTTCTCAAAAATTCTTAAAATTATTCCATTTAGACATTGCCATACAGCTAGCTGCACCAAACTGACAAGACATTTGGATGGAAACAGGACAACTTCCAATTTCCTGCTGCACACACCGAGTAGTGGAGTAATCCCAACACTTCAGAAATTCCAAAGCATTTCATAAAATTTATTTTGGAGCAGCCAAACAGTGGCTTTCAGACAGAAAAGCTGTATGCAGCTCATGCATGTTCAACACCAGACCTCATATTTCATTTCTTCTTATCATTTATTCTTAAACACAGCAAAATACTCAACTACTGAGGTCCTGGATGCTTGCTGCAAAAATTAGTAACACTATGCAAATCAATGACTGGGATTACAAAACGAGCAATAAGGAGTAAGAGCCACCAGGGTCTTATTTTAATAAAATCACTGAAAAATAGCATTATGGAAGAAAAATGGACATCTTGAAGAAGCAGAACTATGCCTTCATTGAGAATGTAAGAGTATTTCTCCCGCAAATAAAGCTGCACTATGTGCTGAATGCTGAGTGTGTGAAAAGACTCTCAGCTGTACAGTGCAGCTGATGAGACCTAGCAGGCACTTAGCTAGTTGTCCAAACAACTGAAACATCAGTGAGTTATCAAAATTATTCTCATACTAAATCTGAAAGCACAGCACTGTACCAGCTACTATGAAGAAACTTAACCCCATCCTGGCCAAAACCAGGACACCAACACATCCCCACCATGGAACATGTGCTTAATGGACACAGCTGAAGATGAGTTACACAGACTGATCAAAATATTTTAGTGAAGCTACAAGTACACTCCAAGCTTTCCTGAGGCAGAAATCAATCTCTCTCCTGTCATGGAAAGATACAGGCAGCTGCAGCATTACTCTGCTGCAGAGCTGAATTCCATGAATGTCCATGTGTCTGTAACATAGAATTATGAAGGAAAATCTCCATCTCTGGGTGGGCACCATGAGGCACAGCACTCTGCCATACTGATAGAGGAGGAAGCCATTGTCTCCCTAACACTCCCTAAAAAGCTCCTTCTCTGACGAAGGTATAAGATAAAAATACATACAGGGACACCCACACAGCTCACAACTGCACAAAGCATATGGCAAGCTTGTGAACACGAACAAATACACTCACGTCAAAAATATCGATAAGGAATCCAAAACCATCGACCGATCGGAAGCTCTGTGGGAAGCAACTTTTGTCTCTTTGAGACTGACAGGAGCCTCCAGTTAAAGCCATTTCCCGACAGTCTGATGCTGTCCCTCTTTACCCTGCCGTCATCCCAATTTCGGAAGTCACCACCTTCAAACTGAGAAAGGGATTTAAGTACTTCAGGTGGAGATGCAGGGGGTTTTTCCTCGAGAAGACACTGTCTGCTGAGGCTGAGTGACAAGCACCTACACTAACTTTCCTGCTGTGCCTCCAGTGAGCCTGCACTGCCCCCATCCCATCAAGATAAGCATTTCAGACCTTTTCCAGCCCCTGCCTCCAGAACTTCCCAGGACAGGAGTAAGGCATGCTCGCTGCTGTCCGTCCTTGGGACTCCTTCATTTGGGAACGTGCAGACCCCAAACACAGCAGCTGCCAGTGCAAGCCACTCGTCCAAACTGAACTACTGCTGCAACCACCTTCGAGAGAAGCTGTTGAGATTCAAGCAACATCCATGAAACAAGGGGAACTTCCCCTGCGTGAAGCACCAGCAGAGTATTTTATTCCAGCAGAGAAACAGGCCTTGACGTGATGGAAAACATCACCAGAACTCTGTGACAACACTAGAAAATTTGTGAGGCAATTCTTACTTGAACCACTGTCCCTCTCCTACTCATCTTCCCTCATTATAGAGATCCATCTCTGTCATTAGAATTAATAGACAACTAATTGCCAAGGTCTTCCATGTCCCCAAAAGCATCAAGTCTGATCTCCACCAGTTGTGCTGGATCTCCCAGATTATTGGCACAAAACTGTATTTCCTGCCACCGCTCCTGCTGACATGGACAGGGATTTAAAAAGTCCTACTTTTGTCTTAAAGAAGTCTGAGAATCGTTAATGTTAAGTATGTGTCACGAAAGAACAAATTTCAGGAAGACAGACTACAGCTTCACATTCTCTACTTTCATTCTCAGCTTTGGAGCTCACACTTGTTCATCAGCTGAGCAACTACAGAAGTCAAATTTAGAAACCAAATTTCCACTTGAAAACATGCAGGTATGCTCATATTTCTGAAGCCAAAAACAATTTTCTAATCCTCTTTCTACCACGCAGGTCACAAGAGCCCAAAATTAACTTCATCCTTTCTTTTCACATCACCTTCCAAATGTCCTAACTCTCACTGTGACACCATAAGATACTGCTGCAGTTGACTAAGATCATTAGTTTAAAAAGAAAGCATTCAAGATGAAAATATTTCCAACTATAAACCACTGGAACTATTCAGCATTTATGTCAGCCAGGACATTTTGAACAAACGCTGTGCTAAAAATACTGTAGTCTCATACACACCAGGAAACCACTACTACAACGTGTTCAGCTGAGCTAGGAAATAGCAGGAGCCTGCAGCAGAAAGGGTTCTCTCTGCTCTGCCTGGAACAGCACTTCCACGCTGTAGTAATTCCAGTGTTCAGCCAGTGATGGACAGTGGGAGCCACCAGAGCACACACAGAGGAGCTCCTGGAGCAGGCACTTACTGGCAGAGTAAGGACAGCAGCAACTGGGAACACTGTTTAAAAGGACTGAGCCTACTGCAGCTATGAACTGGGTTTTAAATTTATTTTCTATACTGTTCTCTTCAGAAGAGCAGAACAGCAGCAAACTCGCTGCTGAAACCACAGCAAGCCCATACCCTTCTCCTGTTCCCTTAACAGGAGGAACCATTCTGAAATCTAAAAATGATCCACATTTAAACGCTGACAGTGCTGAACAGCTCAGAACAGAGAGTCCTGCAGGGAGAAGGTACAGGCAGATCTGTCATATGCTCTGTCAAAAGGGACAGTCCCAGGACAGCAAGGTGATAAACACTGATTTCTACATCGAATATCCTCTCTCAGATTTGGAAAGCTAAGGCACAGACCTTCAAAAACCCAGGCAGAAGCAGAACACGTAACACTAAATAGATTTTGCTCCCATGTTTCAGAGTGTGGGGTTTTCCATAAAATGTGGAGCAGTATCTATAAAACTGGCAGCCACAAAACCAATTCAATTTAATAAGCCAATAAATATTTGTGAATCACTACATGTCCTACAAGGATACCAGAAACTGTATCAGCACAACCAGATCAAGCAAACTTGAAAGAGAAATTGTCCCATCTTGAAAAGCCACAGGAAAAAAAATCTGCACTGATTTCCTAGGTTAAATTGTATTTCTCTTAAATAGCCACTGTGACATTAAAGCCCATCCCTGCAGTCCAGTAACAAAAAAGCAGATACACTGTCAGTGCTCCACTGATTTTAGCAGAACTACAGCAATTTACAACACCAGGAAGAATCTGACCCGGAGCCTCTCTCTAATAGGGCAGTGGCTTGTGCTATTTCAGCAGGTATTACTTTAACAGGAATCCAGTGAAATCATTAACAGAGGAATTTGAGTCAATGAGATGTTAAGTACTTGCTATAATTACATATTATTGCAGTTTCTGCTGACAGTGCAACTCAGGAGGTTGGAATTCAATGAACTATCTAACGAATATCTGAAGTCACAGTTGTAAATGAAATTAGATCCGATTTGTGCTCGATCACATTTATGAGCTGTGTGTCTAATTTACACGAAGCCATGTAAAAAAAGCACACTTTTACACTGGTCCCCGGTTCAAAATTTTTCATGTTTTACAAACAAAGAAGCCCTGATAACACATTAATAACAGAGAGTGCTTAACACTGGAGATAAGGGAAAAACATCTTAAGAAAACCTGCTAGGAAGAAGAAACACACGGGCCATTAACCCCCAAAACACATCTTCCAGCACATTTAAGTAATTCTGCTGAGTTTTAACAAAAACACAAGTTGGCTGCAGCTCCCAGAAATGCACTCAACTCCCCACTCCCACCAGACACACATTAAGTTTTAACCTAAACGCTGAATGTGTCAGAACAATTAACACAACAGACCTCAAAGTCTGTAGCAAAGCCGTTCTGAGGCTTCTGCTGGGGAAAATAGATGCAACCAACTTATGTAGCACATGATAGTCAAGAGCTTACCAACAACATGTTTATTTACATTTCTGAGAAGCATTATGAATGATCAGTTTACTTCAGACTACTCTCACCAATGACAATCTGAAGATTCCCGTAGTGAAGCTGCACTGTTACATCCTAACAAGCCCTGTGAGAGATTGCTGTGAACATATTGAAAATCAATGCAAAAACAAAATTAAAAAAATTTTGCAGAGATTGGCGTCTTATGTAAAATACTTCTGAAATAAAATAAAACTAAGTGGTTGCAGACTTAAAACTGCCCAAGCATTGTTCTGAGGCTGTGGGCAGCACTTCCCACAATGCAGGCTCACCACCAGCACTGCAGTCTGGAGCGAAGGCAGGGAGCAACGCAGGGAAGGAACAGGCTACATTCCTCTGGATTCTCCTCTCCACGTATCACAAAAAAAAGGCAAAGGAAATTTTCAGCAGAGATATCAATCTGCACCTAAACACCATTAACTACCTTTTGTACTTTGGATCCCTTGCCAAACGTTTGACATTTAAAGCATTCGTGAGACGTGCTCCCAGGGAACTTAAAAGACAGTTCCTCCCTGACGTGTCGCACACACACAGAGCACAGGCAGTGCCTTCACGCTTCCTAAATCCGTGCAGTGTGTTTAGCACAGTGGCTCTAACAGCAGTGCTAAGGTACACACAGCCCTATGCCAGAAGTGGCCCTGCTCTCCTTCAAAAAACTCTCACCCATCCAGAAGGCGCCAGCAAAGGCAGCAGCAAGGAAGCACAAATCTGGTCTCCAACAGACTGTTTCACAACCACTGAGAAATCCTAAAGATCTCTGCTATGTTGCTCTACAGTTTGTTAGCATTTAAATCACCCACACCTCTTATTGCACAGCTCTGTCATACATGAAACATGAATTTAATGCAAAACACAAAACGTGCTGAAATTCCTTAACTTGTAAGACATTTGGTTCAGCACTCCTGTTATTTAATTTGAATTTCTCTCTTGCTCATTCCTTCATGTTGCCAGCCTGATAAATACACAGATGCCCCATGAGTGCTTGGGCCAACATAAAAAACCTGCCAGTTCCTGATAAGATGCTGCAGCAGTAAGGACTTAGGTTTTTTTCCCTCCCAAAATACTCACTGTTAAAGCAAGCCCCTCCTTCAAACATGTTTGAATTCCAGAACCTCTGTGAGGCTGGACAAATTCACACTTGACTCCTGTTAATGCACTATAATGGCTACTCCAGTGATACTTGACCTCAAATTGCATCTTAACATTACTGGCCAAATCAACTGGAGGCAAAAAGCATCGCTTGGGGTGATGTCCTCAGTCTCCACACTGGGCAGTTCTGGATTTTACACAAGTTCTGATCACAGGCTGCTGAACAGCCAAGGCACTAACAGCAGATAGTGGAATTTAGTAGCTTTGGAATGCAATTTGATTATTTTGCAAACAAAAGTAATTTTTATCTACTGCACTCTGCAAACACAATGGGAGAGCTGAAAGTCAAGATAAATTGCTTTTAGTCTCACATTGTCCTCAGTAGTAAGAGGTTGTTACATCCAACCTGAGTAACAAAGCTCTTAAAGGCAAAACTCAATAGAATAGAATCAAACTGTGGAGGTGGGGACATTTTCAGCATCCAAGCTGTAGTTGGAAACAACAGTTCTGGACTCCATTTCCCTTCTGAAGGCTGAAGACTGCAAAGATGTTACTTGCAGAGAAGGCTCGCTGTTTCAGCACAATACTGCTCTCAGCACGGTCTGCAAAAGGCACTGCTAGCACTGAACACGGAAAATTCTTTGCAATGGGTACTGATACTAAAAATACAGCTAAGGTGAAAAAAATACCCACTACGGCCAAACAGGAGTGAAAATCTGGATATTGAGATGGAATGCAATTACTCAAGTTGGAATTTGCCCAGGACACTCTTGCGTAGAGTGATCTGGCTATTTAATGACAAGAAATAGCCAGGAACACATATTTACTGCTGGCACCCTCTTTCACTCCCAGCACTACCCTGCTATCAATGAAAGGGATGTGTAACCAGACCCAGGCTTCCAGCTACAACCAGGCTGTGCAGCGGTGACCTGCGGTGGGCAGATCCACCCAACCTACTGCAGCTGCAACAACTTGTGTGACCACAACCCGAGGTGGTGTGTCCACTGACCCAGATAGGAACATTAATAATAACAGGAAGCTTCAAAGTCCTTAAGCTGCCCTATTACTGATACACTAGTCAAAAGTCACCCCAAACATTCTTTATTAACAAAAATGTTTACTACTGCTACTCTCAACATTTAGAATGAGTCAGTGCCAGCCCCCAGAAAAACTTCCCTTCCCCCAAACGTGAAGTACAGGAGGCCTAAAAGGAGAGTTTGGCTCTACTGTTTAGCACTGCCTGACAATAATCAAAGTACAAACCAATTCTAAACATCTGGGGGGAAAAACACCAGCATTTGAGATTTCTACCACCCACTCCTAATCATTGCCACTAAATACGATCAAAACAAGAAAATAAGAGCAAGAGCCTCAGTGCTCTGCCTGAAGGAGAAGCGCTGTTCTCGGATCCGCGCGTGACAATTCCTGACACCCGAGTGCAAAGAACTCCGTGCAGAGGAAACAAGACTCAGAGCAAGCAGAGATGACAGGTTTTCAGGGAGATCAGGGGTGGTCACAAGGTCAGAGCGGGCAGTGTCTATTCAACATTATTCCCTTAGCAAGACTAACAGGGTTACACGTACCTTCCAGTGCTGAAAAGGGTTTTGGGGCTTAGGGGCCTCTGATCAGGGACAATGATGTTACACAACTGCCATAAATAATTACAATAAGAGAGAAAGGGTGCTGATACCTACACTGGTATGGATTTGTTGGGTGCGCTTGATTTACGAGGAATTCAGTTTTTCCGTCAAGGTGTCTTACTTTGAATTTCTGTATTGAATTCCTCCAACACATGGCAGACATAAAAACCACAGGAGTTTTAACAGCTGTTTGATTAAAACTCTTAGAAGAATAAAACAGCACATGCTCACAATAGAGGAGAAAAATCCCTCTAAAAGGTTCACTGGAAGCTGGAGTGGAAAGGTCAAATATACATCACTTCCTCTACAGACAACAGTACTAAATAGCTAAAGCTTACCAGGGAGTGTTTTTCCCTAAATAAAGATGATCCTTATATGAAGCAAGTATTTTCCAGCATTAAGAAGGCTGCAAGATTCCTATATAAGTTTATATTTAAATTTCTTCAAGAGTTACACCCGTACTTCTTGGGAAATCCATGGCACCCTTTTTTTCTGATAAGAAGTATTCATAGAGCCCCACTATTAATTCAGAATGGAAATAAAAGAGTTCAAAACCTGCATATTTGATGCTGTCTGCTCCTGCTGCACACACACAATCACATTCCAATGAACTGACAGAAAGAAAGGTGCTCGCAAGCGTAGATCTGTAAATATTTACACGCAGTAGCCTACAAAGCAACCAGGCACGTGGACATCATCCACAAAAGCATTCTAAAAATCAGTCTAACTCTAAGTCAAGCAGATATTTTCAAGCACCTTTTTTGTCTTTTACCACCTCAGCAGTCAGAGGACAGCTCAGAGCTCCTCACACATCCCAAACAGTGACAGTAACACACACACACACCAAGGTTGGTTGTATGTCCTCAACTCCCCTTCACCCTACTTCAGCCCTTCAATTTGACACCTATCGAACGGGGCAGGCTTGCAATTAGCTTGCTTCCTATAAAAATGAATAAATTATCAGAAGAAGTTAGCAGCCATCAGGCTGATTAGAAAAGATAATATTGCATGGCTGTATGTATATAGGAATATAAACATATATAGACAGATAAGCACATAGATTCATAAATAAATATATACATACATAAAAAATTATATGTAAGTGTATATATACATATATATATAAAAAATTACAGGACTCCTGTAAATGTTTCTGAACAAAATGAAGTTAGCTTGCAAAGTCCCTGAAGTGATGCTGTCTACCTTTCTGGAATTGTCTACACTGTGGTCTGTTGGGTTTTTTTAAAGTACGTTTTTATTTTAATTCAAAAAAACCCACCCAACAAGGTAAACTCACATCATTTAAATAGCAAGGAAGAAAATAAGACTGATCTTAAAATGGATGCAGCAGCTTCTTTTAAAGAGCAACATGTTGCAATCACCTTTCATTTTAGGCGAAGGGAGGGATTCCCTCAAAGGAACAGAGACGGGGAGCAGTGGGGGGAGGGAGCCTGCGATGAAAAAAAAAAAGCGACCTGGGATTTTTAATTTTTTTTTTTTTTTTTTTAGCTAAAAACTTTGCTTTCCCCTCGGTTACAAGAGGCTGGTGCCGGGGATGGCGGCCCGGTGCCTCTGCAGAGGCGGCTCGGCGGCAGCTCGGGGAGGAGGAGAAGGAGAGAAAAGCCACAGAGAGCGAGAGAAAAAGAAAATGGCGCAGAGACTAAGTCCCGACCGTCGACAAGGCGACTTTCCAGGGAGGAATCGGGGCCCAAAGGCGACCCCGGCAGAGCCGCTGCGCTCGGATCGGGGGCCTGCGGTGCCCCCACTCGGGGCGGCGGGGGTCGGGGGGGGCCGATCCCGGCGGGAAAGGGGCGCTTTTGGCAGCTCGATGGGAACAATGGGGCCGGTGAGCGCGGAGCCGGGACTTAGTCTCTGGGACGCCATGTCTGTGCGAGGGGCGCGCCGGGGCCGCACTCACCGTTCGCTCGGAAATCCGCCTCGATCTGCGGGGAGAGCACACAGGGACACACCGTCAGCACGCCCGGGTCCGCGGCGCTCGGGGGGACCCCCACCCCCGCCCGCACCCTCATTTTTAGGGGAATTAAATACCAAATGAGAAAAGCCCAAGCGCGATGCGGAAGGGGATGGGGGAGCGGGTGAAGCGCCCCCCGGCCTCCGCACAGCTCATGAGGGGACCCATCCCGAGCCCCCCAGAGGGGAGCGGGCCGGGAGAGCGCGGCAGCCGCCCCCTCCCCTTCTCCGCCCAGCCAGGGGGTCACACGCGGGTCCCCGCTCCCACCGCCCCCCACCCCGCCGCGGGGGGACACCCGTGCTGACAGGGCTCTGCCCAGACGCGCGGGGGCGGCCGCAGGGCACGGTCCCCTCGCTGGGGTTACGGGGGGTGGCGAGGCGGCCAGCCCAGGGCCGGCACGGGGGGATGCGAGCACCGCGGCGGGGGTCCCCCGGGAGCGCGCCCCGCGGGCGGGCACGGGGCGCTCACCTGGGAATCGTTGTGCAGCTGGTCCCCGCTCATGCCGGAGGCGCGGGCAGCCGGGCGGAGCGGGAGGAGCGGCGGGCAGAGGAGCGCCGGGCGGAGCGGGACGCGGGGAGCGCAGCGCTGTTGTGTAACAGACTAAGTCCCGGTTTCGGCGCTCTGCGCAGGCGCGGCGCCTTTTAAAGCGGCGGGGAGAGGCCTGACGGGCAGGGGGCGGGACGCGGCCTCGCGGGTATTTGCATGCAAACCACGCCCACCAGGGCAGGCATGATTTGCATGTGGACCACGCCCCGCCGGCGTGCCCGCTCCGACCCGCCCCCCCCATGCGCTGCGCCGGCTCGCTGCTTTACATATCCGGTCCCGCCCCTTCCTCGCCCTCCTCCAATGGCACCGGGAGATTTACATTACATTTACATGCGAGGCCCCGCCTCTTCCCCACGGCTGACGGGCCCGGTGCATTGTGTAAGAACCCGTGCTGCTCCGTGCGCGCAGCGCGCATGCGCTTCCTCCTCGCCCCGCCTTTTGTATTTGCCTATAAGCCCCGCCCCTTCCCTGGGCCCCGCCCCCGGGCCGCATGGCGGGCGGGCGG
>VYZQ01025018.1:0-20653 GCA_013400655.1 Mystacornis crossleyi
CACATAGCACAGAACTCCTCCAGCAAAGCTCAAGCAAAGGCTTGGCACACCAATAATTTCCCCTCTTCTCGCTTCCCCACAGAGGTTTCTGGAGATGAAAAGGACATAGTCTTCCTCATTGACAGCTCTGACAGTGTTAGGGCGGAAGGACTCGCTCATATTCGAGATTTCATCAGCAGAATTGTCCAGCAGCTGGAAGTAGGGCCAAACAAAGTGCGTATTGGAGTGGTGCAGTTCAGCAATGGTGTCTTCCCTGAGTTCTACCTGAAGACCCACAAGTCCAAAAATGCCATCCTGGAAGCCATCCGCCGCTTGAGGCTTAGAGGTGGGTCCCCCCTGAACGCTGGCAAAGCCTTGGACTTCGTGGTGAAGAACTACTTCATCAAGTCTGCGGGAAGCAGGATAGAAGATGGAGTCCCCCAGCACCTGGTTGTCATCCTTGGAGACCGGTCCCAGGATGATGTAAACAGACCTGCCAGAGTGATCACTTCCACAAACATCAAACCTCTGGGTGTCGGAGCCAGGAATGTGGACAGGGACCAGCTGCAGATCATTACCAACGATCCTGGGCGCGTGCTTGTGGTACAGGATTTCACGGGACTCTCAACCTTAGAAAAGAGGGTGCAGAATATTCTTGATGAGCTCCCGATCCCTACAACAGACTCACCTGGACCATTACCACCTGGTAAGGCTGCTATTCATCCTGTAGACTTTTCTGAACAGAGCATAAATGGTATTTGTATCAAGTGAACATGATTCCTAATAACACCTTTTGATTCCCAAATCTTTAGTTGCATTGATTAAAAGAACTCTTTGAAGTTGTTGAGTTAGGAAAGAATATAATTAAATTTGAAAGGAGATGAGGGTGCCTATCACAAGTAATGCTGTATGAAGTGTTACACAAAAATTTTCATGTACGGATGTAAAATCCTGCCAAAGGTCGATGAAACTAAAATGATAGAAAGGAGAGAGAAATGTCATTTGCAAAGTGCTACTTCACAAAGCCCTGAGCAGCTGAAATGTTATAGATGCTGAAAACAATCACTAACAACTGTGTTTTCTTTGTAATCTTTTCAGGAGGTAAAAAGCAGGCAGACATTGTGTTTCTGCTGGATGGCTCCATCAATCTGGGGAGAGATAACTTCCAAGAAGTTCTCCAGTTCGTCTACTCTGTGGTGGATGCCATTTACAGGGATGGAGACTCTATCCAGGTAGGACTGGCCCAGTACAACTCGGATGTCACTGATGAGTTTTTCCTCAAGGACCACTCCACCAAAGCTCAGATTTTAGACGCTATCAACAAAGTCCTCTACAAAGGCGGGCGAGTGGCGAGCACCGGTGCAGCCATCAAGCACATCCAGGAAAGACACTTTGTGAAGGAGGCCGGCAGCCGGGTTGACCAGAGGGTGCCCCAGATCGCCTTCATCATCACGGGTGGGAAGTCGATGGATGACGCGCCAAGGGCCTCCAGGGAAATCACGCAGAAAGGTGTCAAGGTGTTTGCGGTCGGTGTGAGGAACATTGACCTGAAGGAAGTCAGCCTGGTAGCCAGTGAGAACGCCATGAGTTTCAGAGTATCCACAGCTCAGGAGCTGTCAGAGCTGAATGAGCAGGTCCTGGTCACGCTGGAAGCTGCCATGGAGGAGAGATTGTGCCCAGGACCAACAGATGTGACAAGAGGTAAGGACAATTCCTTCATAACGTGCTCAGATCATTCTTAAGGGTGGCTTTTAATATCCAGTGTGTTTTGATGGACTTGTCTGTCCTACTGTTGTGCTTTGCCTATAGCCTGAGGTGCAGCATGGGCTCATTCCTCCTCCAGGAGTCTGATGGGGGGCTGCAAACTTTTGGTACAAGAGCTGCCTGTCCATGGCCTTCAGCATGTGAGTGACTGGTGTAACATCACCACAGAGGTGCGACCGTGGTGGAATTCATTTCAGATGTGACAGCCAGGCACTAAATCACTGGCCTCCTACCACCACATTCAGCTTTTGGACTAAATCCAACTTTGGACTTTCTCATAGGGTCATGATACCAGTATCATCTTGACAGATCAACTTGTTTGGTGCCAAAATGAAAAGTGATGGGCCTTGTTTCCTCTCCCTGTGTAGACACAAACTAATTGGAATTTTTGGCCATTCAGGCATGCATGGTGTGCTGAATATCATAGAATCACAGAATTCTAGAATAGTTTGAGTAGGGATGGACCCTAAAAATCATTTCATACCACCTCCCCTGCCATGAACCACCTTCCACTATCCCAGGTTGCTCCAAGCCCCATTCAACCTGGCCTTGGACACTTTCAGGAATGGGGCAGCCACAGCTTCTGTGGACAGTCTGTGCCAGGGCCTCCCCAATCCTCACTGGGAAGAATTTCTTCCCAATATCCCATCTAACCCTGCCCTCTGCCAGTGGGAAGCCATTCCCCCTGCTATCACTCCAGGATCTTGTCCAAAGCCTATGTCCAGCTCTCTTGTAACCCCTTTAGACACTGGAGGGGGAAAACAGAATTTCTCTTGCCAGATCATCCAGGATGCCCACCTGAACTCATGACAGGTATATGAGGAAAAACCAGGGCAGGAGTGGCTGTAGTTGAAGATAAAATTGCTTTAAGAAGGAATCCCATGACTTGGCTACTTCAGAAGCCAAGCTGGGGAATTGTGGTGAGTAAGTGACCTGGTATTGCTGTCAGATCAGACTCCCAGCAGATGGTTTTGCTTACTACATTACAGCCAGTCCTACTCCCAGCACAACTGACCATGGCTCAGCCCTCTCACTTTGAGCAGAGGCGTCTCCTGAACCTCTGGAGATGCAGAAGGAGAGGCATAACAGCCCTGAGCTGAACAGCAGCTCCAGCTGAGAAGAAAAACTGAGTGCTGGGAAAAGCAAACCACTGCTGGTTGTATTAACTTATCCCAAGTGTGGTTAAGGTATTAACCAAGAAGTGTGGCTAATATCAAAGAGACTTCAAACACCTCCCTGTGATTCTGTGGGTGTCACTTCAAGCACAGGCAGAAGGTGCACACTTTGCAAGTACTGACAGGTTTCCATGTGCTGGAGAGAGAGGAGCAGTCTGAGCTGCCTGATGAAAATGCAAATTTCTCTTGGACTTGGTTTAAGCAGCTCCTCCCAATGCTAAAATTAAAAAAAGAAAATTAATAAAATGCAACTTTTTCCAGGTTATCACTGCTATGATGAAAGAAAACAGAAGGCACTTGTGCAGCAAGTGGTGCCAGTTCTTGATGCAGTGTCGTCACTAACGACTAGAAGCGTAATTAGAAAAGCCATTACTTGAAAACCAATCATCACATTGCTCCATGATGCTCTTGTCTCTTTCTCCTTTCCCTTCTCAGACTGTGATTTAGATGTGATAATTGGCTTTGATGTCAGTGATGTTGGGCCCGGTCAAAACATATTCGGTTCCCAGCGAGGTCTGGAGTCAAGAGTGGAGTCTGTGCTGAACAGGATAACGCAGATGCAGAAGATCAGCTGCACTGGCAACCAGGCGCCCAACGTCAGGGTGGCCATCATGGCCCAGGCCCAGGGGGGACCCGTGGAGGGGCTGGACTTCTCCGAGTACCGGCCCGAGCTCTTGGAGAGGTTCCTGGACATGCGGACCCGTGGGGCCTATTACCTCAGGGCAGATACACTGAGGTCCTACCTGAGCAAATTCAGATCCTCGCCCTCCGGCAGCACCAAGGTGAGTCAGGGCCTCTGGGGTGGTGTTGGCCAGCAAAGCTGACTTCTGAAGTACTTCAGTTGGTAAAGAAACTGTAAATTCATAATAATTTTAAAAAATTTAATTGGATTTATTCACCATAAGTTTAGTCACTTAAGCCCTGCTGGGTTGCTGCACTCTCCCTGCATTGTCAAGGTCCTGTCCTGACAACTGATGAGCATCACTGCAGCCAGTTCCCACAACCACTGCTTAGCTGCAAATTATTGCTCTCCAGGTATTTCCGATGTTGTGCCCTAGCAGCAAACACCTGCATGGAACAATGTACAGGAACCTGGCACAGGAATGCAGAGCTTCATGGCCTGGAAAAAGTGTAGAATTTCCCTCAGACGAAGCATGGGAAAAAGGCCCTTCAAGGTTGCACATTGATTGCGTGTCACACGTAAAATGTTCTGGGTCCTGACAGAAATTTGTTTCTCTCGCAGGTCATAATCCATTTTACTGATGGTGCAGATGAGCCTATAAGTCAGCTGGAGGCTGCTTCGTCTACTTTACATTCAGAAGGTAATTTTTTTGCTCTCCCAGGCAAGGATTATAGTCCATGCTAACATGTAGCCCATTTTACCACCATTTCTCCTAAATCCATCTGCTTTTGACAGTAAAGAATAAGGATTTTGTGAGTTCTACATGCACTTGCTGTTTTTCACTGCCTTCCTGTGATGTTTAGCTGCCTGCTGCCACCTAAGCGCGTGGGTAACTTGCACTGGATGTGTCTGAAGATGCTTGTTCTCTACTGAAAAAACTCTGTTTGCAATCAAAGGTGTGGGTAACAATGTGTTATCACAGGGGACGGTGTGCAGGCCCTCCAGAGCACCTCTCCCCATCACAAAGCCCCTTCTGCTTCTCCCTGCCAGGAGTCAACGCTCTCATCTTCGTCGGGCTGGACCGAGTGACCAACTTTGACAGAGTGATGCAGCTGGAGTTTGGCCGTGGGTTCACCTACAACAGACCACTCAGAGTTAATCTGCTGGACTTGGATTTCGAGCTGGCAGAGCAGCTTGTAAGTAAATTGGCACAGGCAGCGCTGCCTTGTAATGCTGGAGGAAAGCCCATGCCTGGATCTCCTGCAGGGCTGAGCCATGGCTGGATTACACCCTCTTGGCTCTGCTCCTCTCCCCTCCCTGTCTCACGTCAGCTCTTTTCACAGATGCCACAGCAAATACTGTTCAGAGCAGATCATGGTGTCATCCCACTCCTGAAGAAACCCTACTCCAGCTGAAGCATTAGGTCAAATGGGATGGGATAAAATGCCATCAAAAGCTGCGGTGCCAAAACCCCGCCCTCTGCCTGCGTTTACACTGTTGGTTTTTTTTAACCTAACAGTTATGCCCTGTGGTGCCTGATCAGTGCTAAACCTCTTGTAGAAGCACTGCTTTCGAGGTTTCTTCCCCTGATCTCATACACTGTCTGTATTTTAGACATGCTTTTAACAGATGAAGGAGTTACTCTTTAAAGTCCCTTCCAACCCAACCCATTCCATGATTCTTTCTTCTTCATAGATTTACTTCTTTCCCAATGCACAGTCCCTCTTGAGTGTTGAGTTAATTTGCTGTCAACCTCAGTATGTCCAGTTCCTCCCAGCTTCTCAGCTGCTACCAGCACGATGGAGCTCCTTTTCCAGTAGATTTAATAAGACTGGGCGTAACCACTGGTCCCTGTGGTAACCTTGCTGGGCCCTTCTCTGCAAATCAAAGCATAGCCGCTTGCAAGTGAGCCTTGGGTTTTGGGATCAGAGTTGGTCCTCAGCCCCTCCCCGGGTAATTCAGCCTAGGAAAATTCTTCCAAAATGTAAATGTGCAAAGCTGGCAGGAAACGTTTGCAGCCAGCAATGTACTTGGCAAAGAAAGTGATTTTTTTCCTCTTCTTTCTGTTGGATGATGTAAAACCAAGCTGTGATTTCTCTGAGTCCGTATCATTCTTTTTAACTTTTTTTTTCCTGCTTTACTGTGTGCTTGCAAGTCGTTCTCAGCCTATGGGTTGCGGGTGAGCTGCTCACTGCAGTGACTTTCTAATGGCCTGCTCCACAGCCTGGATTTGTTTCTTTGGAGATGAGATTTCTTTCTTCAGTGACAGGCATTGCTCTGGGGACTGATGTCCTACTAAATGCACTCCACGAATTCGGCCCCACGCTGTTCCTGTTTAAACCCTTCCCTCTGACATCCAAAATCAGGTGTTGGGGCTCTGGCAGGTTTCTAACACTTTCATTTCCCATTTTTCCTGCAGGACAACATCGCAGAGAGAACATGCTGCAAGGTGCCCTGCAAGTGCTCAGGACAGAGAGGGGACAGAGGCGTGCCAGGCCCTATAGGACCAAAGGTAGGTCACTTCATCTGGGGATGAAGGGTCCTTGTGCACGGGAACCTGGTGGTGACGTGCAGGTTGTGTAGTTGTAGTGGGTGACGTTAATGGGGCGATCACCTCCACTTACTCCCCCCATTTGAAAACTGACCCTGGGACATGCAGAGCAATTGAGGGCTTCTCTTCTTCCCTTTCCCCACAGCCTCAGTGCTGCAAAACATCCAAAAGGGCAGGGATAGGTGGCTGGAGGGATGGGGTGAAGCATCCTGGGAAACAGTTTAGGGACATCAAAAGGAGATTATCCCTCATTAACACAGATGACCAAGCAGCTGCTTTGCGCCTATCTGGGGAAACCTTGAATATCAATCACAGAACTAGGAAGGAAATTCACAATTTTCTTTGTTGTCTTCTAGGGTATCACGGGAGATCTTGGCTACGGAGGCTACCCTGGTGATGAAGGAGGACCAGTGAGTGACTGCCCCTATTCAAATGGGGACCTGACCACAGTGAAATGTTCGGAGGCTTTTCCACTAAATGAAAAGCCTCCAAACTTTTTTCTGCTGAGAATGTGGATGTGGTTTAGAAGAGACAGTAGAACTCTGAGTTTCCCACACCTGACAGGCTGAGTTGCTGGTCCCAGCTGCTTCCAAGAGAAAGTCAGTGAGGAGTTTCTTGAGAGCTAGAGAAAGATGATGGGGGGAATAACTCCCATTATTTGATGTGACCTCTGTGCTATTCCCCAAGGCAAATAAAATCCTCAGCTTCACCCAAGCTGCAGCCTATGCCAAAGTTATCCATACCACCTGCAGCTGAAAGATTTGGTTAGTCCGAAAGCGAAACCAAGAGTGCTGTTCCTATCCATCACATGGCAGACAACGTGAATCCCATGAATTCCTACTAACATTCTTCATCCAAATTCTGCGCGAAGCCCACGTCAGCCCTGGAATAAACATTCCTCCCTGCATCACTCCCAAGGGGTGAGGCTGAGGCCGAGGGGCTGACGGTGCTCATGGCTTTTCCAACAGCTCAGGCAGGGGCCAAAGGCTGCTGTGAGACCGCATGCCAGGAAGTGTTCTCCTGGTGCTTGAAGGTCAGGATGGGATTAGACATCTGTGCAGAGCTCAGCAGGCTTCGTCTTGTCATGTTAATTTTAAAAGAGAAGTTTCATAAAGCTCTTTCACAGCTGAGGGACTGGGAAGGATGTTTCTCTCTCAGTGATGAAGACTTGCAGTTGGTCTCTACGTGAGGAAGGTTGTGGGCAAGAGATGGTGGGATGACCAGGCAAATGCTGCTGCTCCTGTGCCTGCAAGCTACCTCCTGTGGCAGTTAGCCACAGAAATAGGCTTAGCAGGCAGACACTGACTGTTGTTTTCTCCCCTCTGTGCACCAGGGTGAGCGTGGACCACCGGGTGTGAATGGGACACAAGGTTTCCAGGGATGCCCCGGGCACAGAGGAACAAAGGTACGTGTGGAACAAGCCTGCACAGAGTAGACTCAGAGTTTAGTAGGTGGGAGTCCTCCAAGGGCAACTCCTGCTGGTTTAGGAGGTCACACAACCTCTGCCACGTGCCCTTGAGTGGTTGTGTCCACCTGGCCAAGCACCAGGGCTTTCAGAGGGTGTTGTGGCTTTAGTGTTGCTATGAAGAGCAAAAAGGCAGCCCAGAGACCCAGGCTCAATGCACAGACAAGGCTGATCTATCTTCTGCAGTCTGGCTCTGGGCAAAAGATTTGGGAAGAGATGGATGTGCGTGTCCTGGCGCAGGGCTGGGACAGTGAGTGGGTGGAACTCTGCTGCTGGGAAAGAGGGAGACAAGGGAGCCATGGCTGCGGCTTTAAAGAGGAACCTTGAGCTAATGGGCCAGGACAGCAGCTGCACCCCAAGCCAGAAAAGGTGGTGAAACATATAATATTTATGGGAAATAGTGAAATTAAGGGGATGTTTCCTACCATTTGCTCTGACCACATGATCCTCTGGCAGGGAGAAGAGGAATGCATGAACCAAGCCCATTAGTTGCAGCTGAGATACTGAGTCTCGTTAAAAATCTGTTCAGCCTTGGACAAAGGCACTAGGACTGGCTCTGGATTAACATAAAAATGGGTGCAGGGTGAAGGAGTCAGTGGAAAAAGAGTTGTGGCTAAGGAGTGAGATATTTCCTTGGATCAGCTGGATTAACCCCCATGCCCCACATATTTTATCTTGGCACAAGTGCTGGGGAGGCAGCTGAAGACAAATATTGGCATAAGAGAAATTAGGGGAAGTCCTGTCCTGGTTGTGGCTCCACCCTGTCCTGGGTCTGCCACCAAGCCCAGTCGTCCTTCTCTATTGCTTCCCATGGCAGGGAGCTGGACAATAGTGGACTAACTCTCTTTTCTGTCTCCTTAGGGTTCTCGGGGATTCCCAGGAGAGAAGGTATGGAGCTATTTTCTCATGCTACAGCAGTGAGCATGCGTGTGTGGCAGATCAATATCCCCCTCCCCATTCCCCCTTCCTCTCAGTGAGCATTTGCCCCTTGCCTCCCTTCCACAGGGTGAACTGGGAGAAATGGGTCTGGATGGCATCGATGGAGAAGAGGTCAGTCATTTTAATTGCTTTTCTCTTAATAACTTGATGCTTCAGAGAAATATCTAGAAAGCATGTTGGAAGTGGCAAATATCCTAAAATATTTTTTCTTTTTTTAGGGAGACAAGGGTTTGCCTGGCTCCTCTGGAGAGAAGGGATATTCTGGCAGGAGGGTAGGCTTTAATCACTTTTACAGTGGTGCTAAATGATGGCGTAGAGGTGGATTTGAGCCAGGGGAAGGTGGAAAGCCATCGTGCCCCCTCAGGGCTGAGGGCTGGGCAGAGACCCTTTTGACAGGCAAGGGCTGCTCTTCCTAACTCTGAATATCTTCCCACAGGGAGATAAGGGAGTTAAGGGTGAACGAGGAGAACGAGGCGACCGTGGGCTCCGTGGAGATCCGGTAAATACTGCTAAGGCATCTTCTCGATTGTCCACCCACTTTTCACTGATCCCGGGGTCATCAGAGAGGGTGGCTCTGGCTTATTAAATGCTGCTTGACAGTGGCAGGTCCCGTGTCAGAGCAAGGACTTGGAGGTGACACATGGGTACCACACCAACCACTGTTTCACCGTGCTAAAATTCCCCTTTCTCCTCTTCGGTATTATTTCTCAGTTGAAAAGCTGTGTCTGTCTGAAAACAGCAGCAATACTTCAACTAATTCGGTCAAAAAAGGAAAAAAAGAAAAGTTGGTTCTCAGCTGTAGCAGAGCAGTTTACAAGGTTTGATTTTCATGTCCCACTTACACAGATGTTTCTCATTGCTCTGTTGCTTTCAGGGAGATTCAGGAGCTGATAATACTCAACGGGGCACCAGAGGACAAAAGGGTGAAATTGGACCAATGGTAAAATTTCTTTGTTGTCTTGTGTTGTTTTTTGGTTTTTACAACAGAATGGGACAGAGAAAGGGAGAAAAAAGGATGCTGCCAAAAAGATGCAAGTTTCTTAAACTCATCGTGCCTTGTCAGATGGAATATTTTTTTCCACTAGAAAATGTTGTTGGTTTGCAACCAAAATTTTCTCTGGGAAGATGTCAGTTTAGAAGATGTTTTGTGTAAAAGGCACCTTTAAAAGAAATTATTATTATTTTACAATGCCTTTTGGCATTGCCTCTGAAAATAACTTCGTACTTGGAAATTACCTTTGTATGTTCTCATGGGTCATATACAAAAGCAGAGAACTGATTAGATTATACCAAATCTAAACCTCCTGATTCACCTGAAACCTTGGCAAGAAAAAAAACCCCATACACTCCTTGGAAAATTTCAAACCCATCTGTTTTCATATCAGCTCACAATAAAAAATGCATCTTAAATCTGTCAGAAGGCATTTCCCAAAGAATAGGAATGTTGACTTGTGCTGGCCCAGAAACTTGATGGAAAGCCTCTGTGAGCTGCTAGAAGGATTCCCACCAAAGCAGAACTATCAATTTGGGTAAAAGCATGAAAGGAACCACTTTCTGAGAATTGAATTTGTTTTCCCAGTGCCTGCTCATCTCAGGGCTCTCACTTGAGTTTTGTTTTCCCTCAGGGAGATCCAGGACCGGCAGGGCTGGAGGGCCAAGACGGTGGAGTCGGGAGGAAGGTGAGTTGTCAGACCTCCAGTCAGCAAGGCCAAGATTAGACTGACAATAACTTTTCCCCTCCTTCCTTTCCATGTATTTTTTTTTCCCAAACATCAGGAGTTCAACCTCAAAACCCAACAAGCCATCCCCCCAAAAAGAAAAATAATCTCAAAAGGAAAATGCCTCTTGGCTTCCTGGCTTGTTGTAGAGACTTTAAAAGTCAAGTTTATTCCCATGCAAATAATTCAGCACTCAGATCAGTGGAGTTACACTTGATTTATATAAAAGGCCAGGTTGGATGGTGCTTGGAACAACCTGGTCTAGTGGAAGGTGTTCCGGCCCATGGCAGGGGGTTGGAACTAGATGGTCTTGAGGGTTCCTTCCAACCCAGTCTGTGATTCCATGATATGCATCTGCATTTGGCTGCTGGTTTTGGAAAGGCAAAAACCAAACTGGAGCTGGGATGTCTGGGATGTGTTCCCTGCTGCATGTCCCTCCCATCCTAGGGATGGCGACACACTCCTGGCATACATGAGGGAGCAACTCACCTACGCAGGGGATGTGAGGAGAGACAAAACATGCCCTAGTCTGGTTTAAGAGAGCTGAGCACGTGGATTTCCCTCTCCCTTTCCCACCAGTTGTTTAAACCATCCAAATGTAGTTTTGGTCTATGAGAAGGATTGATACATGGATCTAAAAGCAACAGGGAAAGGTGTGCTTACGCATAAGAGTAACAAGCCTCGTTGTTCCTTGGTTTGCAGGGCATGGCAGGACGAAGAGGGCCCATAGGAGTTAAGGTAGGTGGTGATAGAACAAAACTTGGGGCTCCTGCCACACCGCAGGCCAGGCAGCCTCAACACCCAGAGAGATGTGTCAAGAGAAGGGACGTGCAGGCTTTGCTCATTCCTCTCTGCCTCCTCTCTCCTCCAAATTTCCCTCCTCAGGCTCATCTCCTTATGTGCTTCTTGCTGGGCTTGGTGCAGAACCAACTGTCCACGTACCAGCCTGTCTTCTACAGCATCCCCTGGTCATGTGTTTTGTCCCCATGTGCTCCTGGGGCAGTGTAACAAGGCCAAAGCATGACGGTGGATGCCCATTGATTGCAGGAGGCAAATTGCCCCCACTATCACTGTGCTTATTCTCTGCTATCACCGTATCTTGAAAAAAAACCAAGAAAAAAACCCAACTGAACATCTGTTCTTCCCTGCTATTTGTGCAGCTGTGGATACCCTGATCTCTCCTTTCCCTTCCCATGGCACTGACCGTGTCCTCCCATGCTGACCTGCACTGTCCTGTTTTGTACTTCCAGGGCACCAAGGGCTCGCCTGGTCAAGCAGGGCCGGCTGGAGAACAAGGCATGCGAGGGCCACAGGTCAGTGAGTTCACAGCAGAGGAAAAGCTTTGCCTCCTGGTGCTGTGGTGTTACTTCATCACAGCCACTTCCCCTAAGAGTCTCATCCAGAAGGACTGTCAGGATTTGGGTATTTTTGGGTGTGCTGTGACCTGGCTGCCCCACCTGCCACTGCATTCCCACCAGCCAAGGTGTGACGTGTTCGCAAAGCATCCCTCAGACACTGCAGCATTTGCTTCCCCTTGGATCCGGGTGTGTTTCTGCCCATGTGTGCTGACAGCCTCTCTTTTCTCCCCCCACAGGGTCCATCTGGCCAGGTTGGCACACCAGGCATCAGAGGAGAGCAGGGTGTCCCTGGACCCAGGGTAATCCTTCTGCTGCTTCCCAGACACTGACCCAGCTATACTCTTGTTGAACTAATAAGATTCCAATGTGTCTTCCCATTCCCCTCTCCTAGGGCTCCAACTCTGCTCCACTCTCTTTTAACACACTCTTCCAGCATGATTCTCCTCTCAACTTATGCTTCAGACTTCTTGATCAAGAGTTACAGAAGAGAAAGAACTAAAAGCGACCACAGAGGGGTCAGGACTTCAGTGTTTGGCCCATTATTGTAATTTTAACTAAAGAGGATCCCTGAGTGACTGGTGGGACACCTCTGATGTTTCATCCTCTGAAGCCAGAGCATGACCACCTCACATGCCTGCTGGGGCCATCCCATGTATTTATTTCTCCCTCCTGCTGCGTTCCTCAGCCAGACCCATCAACATAAAGCCATATTGCATTTCCCCACCCCCTGCATGACTTTCGCCCTCCTGCTTTCCCATGGTTGTTCTCTTAGGGACAGTATAAATTGCTGCTGACATTTGCATTGAATCGAGCTGGACCTCCAGCTCTTCCCAAACATGAAGCAGACTTCTGAATTTCCTGAGGTGTTTTAGAGACACCAGCCCTTGTAGGCAATACATGATTTCTATGGTTACCCAATTCCCTAGTTTCTGGCACCCAGGTTTTCTTGATACATTGCCAACATGCCTCTCCACATTTCCATTCCAGGCTGGGAGTGGACCTCCAGGACCTGCAGGAGAACGTGGCAGGACTGGTCCCCTGGGAAGGAAGGTATGTCTCTAGGAGCACTGGGCATCAGCAACTAGAGCTGCATTGAAAAGTTTCTGGATTTTGCATGGGCTTTAAAGGAATACTAGAGATGAACCTCTTGGGCTTGCACAGTGTGGAGAGAAGCAACTCTGTGCTCTGGTTTTCTAATTAGGCTCCCGTTTCAGTGAACAGAAAAGCAAAAGTAGCTGAGCAACTGAGATTCCCAAGCAACTTTCCTGGGCCAATTCTCAGAAAATGCCCATGTGGGAAGGTTTTATCTTTCCTAAAATCACCAAAGGTCCCACTAAAGAGCGTGCACTTGGCAGCGTTTTGGGCTGTGTAGGTCCAGTCATGCCTTTCTGCCACCAGGAGGGCTGCAGACTTGCTCTGTGCAAAGAAACCAGTGTTGATGGGGTGGGGAAGGCTCAGAGCTGCCTGGAGTTTCAGCATATGCTTTAACAGATGCTCCTCTTTTTAGGGTGAGCCTGGAAACCCTGGACTCAAAGGGCCAAATGGACAGCCAGGCCCACGAGGAGAGATGGTGAGTGTGGCCAAGCCCTCACACCTCTATGGACACTTATGGAACTTTAAGGAACATTTAAGGGTTTCACAAAGGCCTATGGCTTCAGTGGGTTCTTTCTACTGATGCTGCTGGACCTGTATGGTTTAAGTTGTTTAGATATGACACATAATTTACAAATTAATGATTTTGGCTTTCCAATTTTAGGGTGATGATGGACGAGATGGAATTGGTGGCCCGGGTCCTAAAGGCAGGAAGGTAGGTGTATGCTCATCATTCCCACCTCCTTAACAAGGACGAGGAAGCAGCCAAGATCTCCAGTGCAGAGGGATAAGGGCATTTTCTAGAACATATTCGAAATAACCTTTCTGTTGTTTCAGGGAGAACGTGGCTTCATAGGTTATGCAGGGCCAAAGGTAGGTGCAGCCTATGAGCTGTGCATTCATTTTCCAAGCAATTTTCCATGGGCCTGTGCAGATTTAGAGCTGCAGTTTGTGGTTTTCCCCTCCTAGGGTGGACCTGGTGACCGTGGTGTTGCTGGAGGCCCCGGCCCCAAAGGAAACAGAGGTCGCAGAGTAAGTTGGACCATGGCACAATTTCTCCTTTCTGCATGAATGCCCTGAAAGATGGATGTATTTTTTCCTCCAAGTGATCCTGGGAGTTCTCCTGCAGATGTTCATGGAGAGGACTTCTCTGCTCTCTCTTTCTAGGGAAATGCAGGACAACCTGGGACACCTGGTCAGAAAGGAGAGATTGGATATCCTGGGCCATCTGTAAGTGTTCATTGCACTGCTGATTGGCTTCATGTGGGAGCAAGGGGTTGAAAAATAAGCCCATCACTGTCTGCTGCTCATTTCAAGTGGGGGCAATTCCTCTTTATTTGTCTTGGATGTGTCTCTATCAATTTCAAAGTAGCTGTTGATCACTGACAAATATTTACCCTTCTTCAAACAGCAGGAAAAAGTCAAGAGACACATTCTTGCCAGGCATTAGGGTTTCCCCGTAGCAATATGTCCCTTAAAATTCCTTGTAGGAGATTCTCAGCTCTTTATCGTTTACCACCCCACACAGGACATGGTCCATGACCAAATCTGGCTGGCACAAGGCACCCTAGAAAGGCCAAGGTGACTGGGCTTGCTTTGCATGTGAACCTGGAGCATTGTAACTCATAGAATGGTCTGGGTTGGAAGGGACCTTAAAGACCATCTAGTTCCAACCCCCCTTTTGGGTTTGGCCTCAGCTAGGTTTACTCCTGACGCAGAAAAGTCCTTCCCCCTGTTGCTGGAAACACAGCTGAAAGCAGACAGGCTTTCCCTTGGCTCCTGCATGACCCATGGTTCAGTAGTTACTCTGACAGCGTTCATGGGGCACCCTGGAGATACACATTGCACTCAATTTCTCTTCATTCTTTGAAACAGGGCCTTAAGGGTGAGAAAGGAGAATCCAGAGATGTAAGTGTGGCCTAATTTCTCTCATGTTTTGAAACACCCTTTGGTTGGCTGTGTGACACATCTCTTCCCCCCCTTTTCTTTATTTCCTAAAGCAATGTGCGCTGGTGCGGAACATCAAAGACAAATGCCGTGAGTACCTCAGTGCTTTGCTAAGCCCTTCTCTCTCCCCTTATTTACTCATCATGTTACAAGAATGGCACTGACCAAGCTGGTTTTTTCTCTCCCTCTTTTCCACAGCTTGCTGCTATGGTAAGTCTCATTCAGTCCTTTAAACCCCAGGGTGGCTGCGTGTCACGACTGTTGCTCTCCCCACACACGAATGATTTACCCCAGCTGAGGACTCTGTCCTTGAATCCTGACAGCTGTTTGAGGCATGACTTGTTCCCAATGCACATTCCCAACAGGTCCCAAGGAGTGCCCTGTCTTCCCAACCGAGCTGGCCTTCGCTATTGACACCTCCTCGGGCGTCGTGAGGGACGTTTTCAACAGGATGAAGCAAACCGTGCTCAGAGTGGTCAACAACTTAACCATTGCCGAGAGCAACTGTCCCCGGGGGGCGCGGGTGGCTCTGGTCACCTACAACAACGAGGTCACCACTGAGATCCGCTTTGCTGATGCCAAGAAGAAATCCAGCCTTCTCCAGCAGATCCAAAACTTCCAGGCAACCCTGACCACGAAGCCACGCAGCCTGGAAACCGCCATGTCCTTCGTGGCCAGGAATACCTTCAAGCGCGCCCGCAGTGGCTTCCTGATGAGGAAGGTGGCTGTCTTCTTCAGCAACGGGGACACAAGAGCGTCCCCGCGGCTCAATGATGCTGTGCTGAAGCTCTACGATGCCGGGGTCGTGCCCGTGTTCCTCACCAGCAGGCAGGATGCAGTTCTTGCCAGAGCTCTGGAGGTTGGAGTCCTTCACCCTTTCTCTATTTTCTGGCTCATGCCCTCGGTCTGATTTGATGGTGTTGGATGCCAGAGGCAATGCTTGGCTTTCACAGGCCTCTCAAGTGTGGATGAGAGCATTTCTGGCCAAACTCATCCATCCATTAGGAGAGAAACCCTAATTCCTTAATCACCATGGCACATGCTGGGGAATGCTCATGAGATTCTCATGAGTCACTCTTTTCCCAGGCCATGGCTCCAGGGTGCCAGGTGTGGGATGAAACAGAAGGAAGAGTCTGAAAAAAGGCAAGGGGTGTAAAGGTGGGAGTACATTAGATTTGCTGGCAGAGGGAGAATGGACAGGCAGAGATTGAAAGCCACGAAAATGCCCCAGATGAACTCACTGGTTCAAGTGATCCCTTTCCTTGGAGTTCATGACTCTAAATTGACACTGGGATCATGAAGCTCCTCCAGAAGGGATCCACTGAGAGCATTGTGCTGAGCAGAGAATCCCTCAGAGTTGTGGATTGCCCTTCCCTCCTCTGAGCTGAGAATAACAGAAGGCAGCATTACTGACTCCGTGTTTTTCTGTTTCCATCTCACCAGATCAACAACACAGCGGTTGGTCACGCCATTGTTCTTCCAACCAGCGGCAGTCAGCTGAATGAAACCATTCAGAAGCTCTTGACTTGTCACATTTGTTTGGGTAAAGCATCCAATTTCTCCTCTAGACAGTTCCAAGTCCTTCTGGTCATGCAGCAGTCAGTTGTAAGAAGGGAAGCCCAATTGGGAGTCGGCCCTTTTGTTGATGAATACAAGGGATTCTTGGGTTGAGCCGAAAACATTGGCACTGTGAATGAGGTTCACTTGGCATTCTCTGCTTTGTAAAGAGAAGCTCCTTTTTTGTCTGGTTGCCACTTTTACAGCCCAAATACTGATAGTTAAGTGCTCTAAAAGATGGCCTTCTGCCACTTATGACAGACTGCTTCAGGGATCCCCTTGGACAAAAGAGCAGGTAAAAAAATACTGAAAACGTAACTGAATGTGCTGTGGGATGAAATGACTTTGGTATCAAGCAATGGACCAGTGAATGTCCAGGGCTTGATCGTACTTCATGTGACACAAGAGATGCTTACAGTGATGAGGGAGGGTTGTGTCCAGATCCTGCAGGTGAAACCCACTGTATTTCTTCCCCAGATGTGTGTGACCCACACCCCAACTGCAATGTAGCTGGCCAGCGACCTGCATTCAGAGACAGAAGGGCAGCCCCCACAGATGTGGACACGGACATAGCCTTCATCCTGGACAGCTCTGAGTCCACCACCCCTCTGCAGTTCAGTGAGATGAGGAAGTACATTTCTCACCTCGTAAGTAACCTGGAAATCAGCTCGGAGCCAAAAGTATCCCAGCATCATGCCAGAGTGGCCGTTCTCCAGCAAGCTCCTTATGAACACGAAACCAACTCAAGCTTCCCGCCAGTAAAAACTGAGTTCTCACTAACTGATTATGCATCCAAAGAGAAGATCATTAATTACCTCCACAACCAAATGACCCAGCTCCATGGCACGAGGGCTCTAGGAAGTGCAATTGAACACACAATCGCTCATGTTTTTGAAAGTGCACCGAGCCCTCGGGACCTAAAAGTCATAGTTCTGATGATGACAGGAAAAGTGAACAAAAAAGAACTTGAGCACCTGCAGAGGGTTGTCATCAATGCAAAATGCAAAGGGTACTTCTTTGTTGTCTTGGGCATCGGCAGGAAGGTGAATGCCAAGAATATCTACAGCCTTGCCAGCGAGCCAAACGACGTGTTCTTCAAGCTGGTTGATAAACCAGGAGAGCTCCATGAAGAGCCCTTGCTGCGTTTTGGGACACTGCTGCCATCCTTTATCAGAAGTAAGTGTAACATCCTGCAGCCAAAGTGTCATGGAAGGGGCAACACATGGCCTCGGAGCGGTTAATCTGAAAGGTCTGGGGCAGCAGAACCCACTGAATTTAGTCTCTTTTTCTATGGTTTGTACTGTTTGGTGCAATTTGGTCTGCTCACACTTTACCTACCTGAGTATGTCTGGATTTCGTTCACTTTGGCCTCCCCATCCCATCCCATTCCATGTTGATTCACCAAGTAGAGTTTGCATTTCTGTGTGCTTTGCCTTGGCCTCCATGGGCTCACCTGTGGATTCTGATCTCATCCCACCTGGCTTGCCTCTCACATAGGTCCCGCTGAGGCCTTTTGCAGCACTTCCTTGGATCTCCTTGAACACCCAGCAGATCTTTCTTCCCAGCTTCAGCGTAAACACCATAACCAGCAGGTCCTTGGCTGGCTCACGCTGAGATCTGCAGTTGCTGTATGCAAATCGAAGGACCAGATGGACAGGATTGTTTGCTCAGGGATAAATAATGCTGCTGTGTTTGGGATGTCTGACTACGCCTCAAAAATTTACATCTCAGCTTAGCTAGAGACCCCAGGCTGGACCCCCAGCTGCCAGAGATCCTAAACACATCTGGCCAGCAAGGATAAGAAATGGACTTTTTTTAGGAAAGCTAGTTCTTAGCAAAAATTCCTGAAAATCAGATTTTTGGGCTGATATACCACGGATTCAGGAATGCCTTGCACTAAATAGGAAGCAAACATCTGGAAATAAATATTTAGGTTATCTCAGTTTGCTTTTTCCATTTACTGCTTACAGCAGTCCTGGAAACTTCTAACTCTTGAAAAAAAACATTACCTGTGTGGTTGGAAGGGCCTTATTACAAGAAGGCGCTCATGGGGGCCCTTTGTAGTTAAGGCCCTCATGTTTGTAAACTGGAATAACAAATCTCTCATCCCAGGATGCTGCAGTAACCGAACATCACGCAAGAAGAGAAAAGTTGGTTGCCTTTTTTTTTTTTAATTAAGAAGAAATATATATAATGTGTTGTTGGTGGGTATCACCCATCCTTAACTCCAGTGTTTAATGTCTCTCTCTGTCTCCAGGTGAATTTGCTTTCTACCTGTCTCCAGAGATAAGGAAACAGTGTGAGTGGTTCCAGAATGGTCAGCAAGCCCAGAGCCAGCGCCCCGTGCTCACCGGGCAGAAAGCAGTGTGAGTAATGCTGTGGGGAAAAGGAAAGAAAAAGCAACTTCAATGCAAACAAGCAGGATTATCTTTTAATTAATAGAATATTAATAATATTTCAATTAATTTTACTAGCTCTCTCAGCGCTGTGTCAAAAGAGCAACAGAGATCTTATAGAGAAGTTAATGTATAATTTTAAATTTGGGGTAAATTTAATATTTATATATGTATAAAAATATGAAGGAGGCACATGCTGACTTTGATCACGTAGGTCAGGATTTCCAGAAATTACTATTAATTTGGGGCTTTCTACTCAAAACATTATTTTCAGAGGCTGGGATGCCCTGGATTATCTGTTATAGAGCATCCATGACAGAATCCATTCTAATATTTTCTGAAGAGAAGTGAAAGCTTGTGTCACCAAGACTCACTGGTGGCACAGAACTTTAGAATGTCAAGACCCTTGGAAGTCAGGCATGCTACAGATCTCTGTACTGTATTCACTCTTATCAGAGAATCACAGAACAGTTTGGGTTGGAAGGGACCTTAAAGAACATCTTCTTCCAACCCCTTGCCATAGGCAGGGACACTTTCCTCCAGACCTGGTTGCTCCAAGCACTTTTCACTGCTTGGATCTCAGCGCTTTTCACTCTTCACTGGGGGCAAATCTAAAGCTGGAAAAGACTCTTGACCTCAGGTGGGTTCTTGCCAATGGTTTCTACATCAGCTCCTTTCTGCTTCCAAAATTCTGCTCAGGTTCGTGGCTCCCAACGCCACCATCACCCGGACCTTCACTGCCAGCACCACGGTCAGCGCACCCATAAAGCCAGGGGCGAGTGCCCATGCCAGAACCACTCCTGCCAGCACCACAGCCCAGGGCAGAGCCACCGAGACCACCCCGGCCAGCTCCGTGGCCCATGGGAATGCCACTGCTCAGGGAGAAGCTGGTGCCATCACCCACGCCAAAGCCAGTGGCCGGGCCGCCACCAACGCCACAGCCACCATGGCTGGTGGCAGGAGGAGACACAGTGGTATGTGAACAGCTCTCCCCATGTGGACAGTGCCTCCCTCTAGGCTGAACCACAGCAGGTTGTGGCTCTTTTTGCCCCCTGAGAGGACTATTCCTGTGGGAAATTTCACCCAGAGGCTAAATTTTGGTTTTAGGTGTAAACCTGGAAATCGGTGCTGGGGCACTGTCAATTTGTGTTAAGAATTTTGTGCAAAAATGGGTNACTCTGCCAGAGCAGGAAAACCTTTCCATAATAACTTCTTTGACCTGCTAAGGTTATGTTAATGTTATCATCCCTGGAAGTGTTCCAGACCAGGTTGGACGGGGCTTGGAGCAACCTGGGATAGAGGAAGGTGTCCCTGCCCATGGCAGGGGGTTGGAATGAGACGGGCTTTAAGGCCCCTTCCAAACCAAACCATTCTGTGATTTTATGTTCACTCCTAAGGAGGCTTGGCTTGAAGGTCTTCAGCAGCTCAGTGAATCCATTGCACCCTAGAGAAGGATCTGACTGGGCACATTTACAGTTGTTGGGAAAGTGCTGGGAATTTCAAGCTGTGAGAATCTTGTAAAAAAAAAAGAAGAGAGAAGCCTTTGATATGCTAGATTGCAACAGATTATTAAATATAAATAAACCACTTGGTGAATCATCTGGGCTACAGAAAACAAAGCCTCCCCTGCAGTGGCATCTGAGACAGCCAAGCCCCAATCTGGCTTGCACTTTTCATGGAAAGAAGATTCTGCAGCACTGAGGCACTTTTTTCTTGAGATCTTTCCCTCTTCATTCACTGCTTGGTGTCCCTTATGATTCTGCCCTGCAGCAAAGACCCAGGACATCCAGATCACAGATGTCACCGAGAGCAGTGCCCGGCTGCGCTGGGCCAGCCCCGAGCCGCACAACACCTTTGATGTCACTGTCACCTTGGCCCACGACCACTCCCTCGTGCAGAGGCAGAACCTGACGGGCACCGAACATGTCATCCGAGGGCTCAGGAGTGGGCAAAAATACATCGTCGTCATCACTGGCTACCAGAAACCCCAGCACAAAGTGACCTACGCAGGGTCATTCAGCACAAGTAAGTGACTCTTAAAAGCCTGTGGACATTTATTTTTTCATTAAGCAGACACAAAAAGTGGGAAA
>VYZQ01025019.1:13981-40119 GCA_013400655.1 Mystacornis crossleyi
AAAGCTCACACTGCACTGAGGGTCCAACACTCACCCCTGCCTCACCAGCCTGGTTTTTATTCCAGCCAGATGTCACCAGGCTTATTCTTTATTTTAAGAAGGTTAAAACTGATAATGATTAGTAATATTTAGTGTGCAAATAGATGTATGTAAATTTAAGTGCTTTGTCTGCTTCAAATTATTTTCTGAAAAGGCCAACCCACATTTTGGAATTCAGACATTTAACACTGTTAAGACTGTCACATTCTTGTAAATTTTCCAGATTAATATTTCCAATATTAAAAACAAGTTGTGACTCAGAGTGGCTTAAATCTCTATGCTAAACAATAATTAATTTCATGAAAAGTTTGACCAAAGTAACACTAAGTTGTGCTTGAAGTGAGTCTTATCTAGATAATGATCTGCTACCTTCATAATGTCTAAATACAATATTAAAGAAGTGTCATTTTAATTAAAAAAAAAAACAAAACCCAAAAATGCTTGTTTTAAATCACGTTTTGTCAATCCATGAGTTGTTAAAAGCAGTTTTTTTCTTAAGACATGGGCAATGCCTCAGTGGGTTACATGAGCCTGCACAAGATCAGGCCCAGCATGTTCATTACATTAGTAACTCAGAGTAATGTCTCCTTTCTCAGTAATAATTTTTTTAAAAAGGAAAAAAATAAATATTTGAAAAGGTCCAGCAACNTTTAAAGTTTCACTTTGTTTTGTTTTGAAATGAAGACACAGGTGAAGGATAAACAACAGCTGTGGGGAACTGCAGTGGGAGCTCTCAGATGTGGAAGTTGAACAACTAATCACACTTAGCCAGGTCCTCATCTTCTTCAGTATCTCACCCGGCTTTGAAAACACAAAGCTCAGTACCTCTTCCTCTTCTCTGCCTCCCCATCCTGTATTATTGCTCTTATATTTTCTGTCAGCTACACATCCTCCCCTCTTGTGTTAGAGACACATTCACCTCCCTCCTGCTCCTCTGACAGCACGGAAAGCCAAGCTCCTTCCTTGTGCAAGCTGGAATGACCTGCTCCTGATCCTCACTAGTTTGCATCCTTGTTTCCTCTTCTAAGCTGGAGATGTCCAACACCTCCTGATCTCTGATTTCGTGCCCTGTGTTTCTATTTCCCCGCTGTACGACAATTTTACCAGCTGAGGAGCTGGATACCACTACAGAAAACAGGGAAAATCCAGACACACATACCTTAACTAAGGCTGAGATCAGTCTGGATTATTTGTGCCGTGAACTTTTCCAACACATCTGTAAATATTGCAGTGAAGTGCTAAAGGGACAAGGCTCGCCAGTTACAGAGGTGCCCAATGAACATGGCACAAAGTACCTCTCTTCTGCTTTGTGCTGCAGAACTGACACTTCCCTTCCTGTGCAAAGGCAGAGAAGCTATTTATAATTATTGCAGTCCGGGATGGAACTGGTGAGATCTGACACTGGCAGTGACTACCAGAGCACAACCAGCAAGGTTTGACTGGGGTTTGACTGTTCCTTGCCCATGATCACTGGGCAAGGAACAATCCAGCATGGGGCATATTGCAAAAAAAGCACAGTCACAACTTCTCTCCCTACACAAGAGGTGGTTACAGGGTGTGTTGCAGCAGCTCCCATTCCATATGGTTATTACAAATGTACTTCACAGCACCTGCCCCCTTGAAGCCTAATGAGGAATCCTGGAAAGGAGAACAGCACCGTAATTAAGTTTTTTTCCCTTTTTTAAAAGCAAACCTGGGGCTCCCAAATGAAATAATGACACGAAAGTTAAGACTGAGTAGGACAGAGCTCTAAACAGGACATCACAAATCTGAGCCTAACCAAAAAGTTGCCACACTCACCCGATGCCCGCTGGGCAGCACATGTTACCACGCTGGGCTTGGCCAGGGACTGGCACAGCCACTTTCCTGTCCATACACCACTGCTGAAAACGCCCTTCAAGGAACAGGGTAGCGACTGTCTAAAGCACTTATTTCATTCCAGCACTCCACACAGATACTGAAACACTCAAACACTCCATGTGACTCAGCACTGTTAGACAAGAACTTCTTCAATAAACTGGGAAAATAACAAAATGTTTTCAACCGGCAAAATTATTTCTTACCAGTACTTTTCAGGCACTTGCCCCTTCCTACCTGGAAGGTAACAAAAGCAGATCCAGATACTAGATCTGAACTATCAATAGGTTGTTAATTTAAAATCCTGAACACACATCTCTCTACCCTGAGATACTTCATGCAGCTGCCAGACAGGTCAAATACATGCATTTTACCACTTCATTACCATACCACACAAACAGTATCACCCACCTGTTAAACAAGACTGATACTTTGTATCTAAAAGCAACATGTATCTGCATACTTTCAATTTAAAATTATGGATTGAGACAATAAAATTAAACTGCCTTTTCAAAACCAGCATTTGTCTCAAAATCAACTGCCAACAAAGACAACTAAAATTATCGTGTTCCTTTACCTAGTTTATGGCTTCTCTATACAAGGAGTGAGCATTACTACTCTCAGGCTTCCACAGCATCAAAAGTGTCATGTACTTTAAATCCACAGATACTGGACTTGTTCTTGATTTAGGATAATTTAATGCTTTTTATTAACAAGCACTACTTCAGGCTGGGCATATTTGTGCTCATAAATACATGCAGGAAAGTACCCTGAAAAGAGCATGTTTGGTTTGTAAGATCCATATTTCACATGGTTTCCTACGTTGTGTAATTCTACAGGATGGCATGAATAACATGAACTCTTCATGATCTCTCCCATTCAAAGCTGGCAGGAATTTCCAATCAGTAAGTGCTGCCACATCCCCAGTCAGAGCTCCTTCGGAAATGAAACACAAACCCAAAGAAGGACACGAGCCTTTGGGTCATGAATTTAGAAACTGCCTTTCCAGGTGACTGTTACTGAAGGAATACAGAGCATTCAGAGGAATGAAGTGTTACACACTGAATCTTCTTTTGCTCTTAGAGGGACCTTAAAGACTGAGGAACATCATGAAAATATGACTGCTATAGACACAATATTACGAAGATCTTATTAAGTTTACTAAACTTATTATTAATCTACCTATTCTACAGATTCTACATATCAGCAGACATATTCCTATAAACTTATGATATTCTTGCACTCTCATAGCTGAAATCACTGAAACCCTAAACTTACAAAAGATTCAGTGATGCTGCAGGACAATTTAGAATTATTATCCCTCTCAGTCACCAACACGTTATGCAGCTGCTCCCTCTCCTGGCAAAAAATCCCCACAACAGGAATGTGCAGCAGGAGAGACCAGGCAGGACCAAATGTGTTATTTCAAAGAAAGAGAAGTAATGTTTAAATCCCTGTTTTGCAGCTGAATACATTCCTGGTATTCACTAAAAGAAGCTAATGTTATCCACAGAACCAGAAAAAGGCTGAACTTTGGTTTTGAATGCATCTGTCCCCATATTCCCAACTTCTGAGGAAGGACAACCAAAACTCGCCAGCCTCGCCCTTCGCTTTCTACTTCTCTTCCCGCCGCACTTTCCTAATTCCTACCTAGGCTCAAATCTCCAAAGGCTTGGAGCTCTTGTTTCTAAGAGGTTTTCAAAACGCATCAGGTTTTCATTAGACCTGGCCCCCCCATTTCAGCCCCACCTTACCATCCTCCAACGTCGCCCCGGCTGTCGGTGGTGTAGTCGGTCACACCGGTGAGCAGCGTGGCATAAATCTGATCAACGTTATCCCTGCACACATACTCCTGCTGGGATCCATCTCCCTTCACACCCACTGTCTGGCAAACCCTTTAAAAAAAGAGGAAAAGAAGGGATGGGAGGTAAAGCTGTAAACACTAACAAGGAGAAACATTAAGATCAAGCTTTGTTATGTTGCTTAATAAAATGCCCAACACCTGGAACATCTGCTACAGATGGAATGAGGAATATTTCTGTGCTGTATTTGACCTGAGGAGTTCTGAGCAGTGTTTGGGTTCAAAGGAACACTGTCAAAGCCAAGATCTCAGCAGGGGAGTAGGCTGCTTTCACATCTATAACACTACAAAAAAGAACATGTTTCAGTATCAGTCAGTCTCTGAACTCTCCTTTAAATTAAGTCAGGAAGAAGAGCAAAGGGCCAACACAATGTGCATTGAACCTGATATTAAACTTCTTTACCATGAAGACACAGGGTTTTTTGCACTATAACAGTTTCTAACTGCAGTTACTCAAAGTAGAAAACATTCCTTTAAATATAAAGCACAATTTCTTTAAACCAATTCAATCTTATTAAGATTGCGGAAAAAACATATATTCTTCCTCTTCAGTAAAGCTCATTAAATTGCAGCTCATGAGAAAGGCAAACATTAAAATATAATAGAGGTAGTCAGTTAACTGATAAAAAACTGACAGCACCATCAGAGCTGCAGTCCATAGTCAGGTGTGTGATAATCCTCTGAATCAAAAATAAACTGAGTAATGGAGATGCAGACACTCAAAAGGTCTGTGTGTGTGTGTGTGACAGTGTAACTGATTTCAAGACTCATGCTCCCAGCAGAAAGCAGAATGAACAGGAGAAAGCTTCTATAGAGAGATTTTAAATGAGACAAAAGCAGAAATGAGAAACGTACTTTGCAATTGCTATTAAGGCATCTCTTCTGGATTCAGCAAAGCTCACATCTTCAGGGGAAATTACTGTAACTTTTTTTAGACCTTCCAATACCTGAAAAAAACACAAAGATTGAGATAAATAAATCCAAAGCATTTTTTACTGTATTAAATTTAGATATCATAGTAAAATGAGTTCAGTCCTGTATGAAAGAAGCAAGCAGGCAGCAGAGTTTGGATTCTCACCAGGAGTGGCCAGCACACTCTCCTCTTCCCTTTGGACCAGTGTCCCATAGCAAAGGGATAATTCAACCTCTGGCTCTTCCATTAACACTGCTATAGCAGGACTAAACATTAATTATCAGAAACTACGGCAAGCTCAACTCATGATGATTTTCTGTACATTAGCATTCAAACCCCTTTGTCTTTGACAAAGGCCTTTAATTATGATCATTATTATTTATTTGATTACTGTCACAGGTTTCACTCAAAACACCTTGTGCCCTCTTCTCATTACAATGATCCTCTTTTCTCACCTGTTGGAGCTTGCCCTTCAGCAGAAATCTTGGAAGGGCCCCAAGAGCTCGTGAAAAGCCACAACGAATCATTTCCTCTGCGTTTTGTAGTTCTGAAACATACTGTGTCACCAGCTCATCTAGAAAAAATACAGTTACAGAGTGAAAAGCAACCACTACATCATTATAATTTCATATTTGGCTAAGGAAAAAAATAAGGAAAAGGTCCCCTAAACAAAGCAGCTAGAAAATTTTGTAACTTGTTAAACTAAAATGAAGGCTACCTTAGTTTCCTACAGGAAAAGGATAAAAATTTTAAGATGTTCACCTTTACATGAATGAGTTCATGTTTTGTCTAAAAATCTGACTTTGCATTTAGACTAATCCTTCTATTTCAGAGAGAAAAAAGACAAAGTTCTCAATTTTAAAGAGTTATCGTGTTTTAGAAATCCAAATAATAAGTATAAGCACAAATTTCTGGGTAAGCACAGGGGAGCAAGTTCTTTTATATTTACAGGTCACTATTTTCTATCACTGGATAAGTATTCTGTGTTAGGAAGGAGATCCCCAAGTTTGTGAAGGTCAGTTCTTTTAACAGTTTTCCCTCAGAAAACTCCTGACTAGAGTTGTTGCTTGTTTAAGCACACACACAGATCATACCTGAGTAGTGAGATAATTTCAGATAATTTTTCATAGAGAGACATAAATGAAGTTGGGTGTTTTGGAGCAGAAAGCTCAAGAAGTGCCCCCTTTGGTTCCGTGTGCTGGCACAGGACACAACGAGGGCAGTGGCTCTACAAACAGTAACAGAGTCAAAAGGCACAAGAATAAACTCAGCTGGGCATGGAAAAAGGAGCCTCACCAAACATGTAAAGCAGTACCAAGGAGAGGTGTATGAAAAAATTAAAAGAGAAAACGTCAGGAACAGGTACACAATTCTGCTGCAGTCTTTATCTCAGACTTATAGACAATACTTCCTTTATCCACTTTTTCACATTAAACTCTTCTATAAGATGCAGAGAAAAACAAGGTACTCCAAAAAAGCTTCTCCAAGACAGCTGCAATAAACACAGCTCTGATTCAGAAAGGAGCAACATGGTCTTATCGATTGCTTTACTGTAGAGACACTTTAAATCCTCAAAGAAAAAAAAAAACTAGAGATCCTGGGAAGATTACATAATTGTGCCACTGCATACTGTAATCTAAGGTTTAAATGATTGAGCAATATTTGCTAGAGGAAGAAAGAAGAGTTGCCATAAGAAACTCCCCATGCATCATAATTCATGAGTGTTTCTTTTAAACCCCGATGCAATGGACAGGCCCCAACTCGTCCCTCACATCAGGGGCCCAGCTCCCTGGCCAGAGGTGAGCAACACCTCCAGATAAGCACATCTATTATTTAAAACTTTCCAAACCACCGGGCTCTTAGGAGTCCTGAGGCCACAGGAAGACGCAGTGTTTGCTGTGACAGCAAGAAGATCTTACACAGTGAGGCTGTGACAGTCCCCACTTTGATTGATGTAAATTTAAGATTGACATTTTAGCCAAATGACACGGCAACGAGCAAACAAGCAGCTCTTTACTTATAACCACTTAGTGATTATGGTGGAAAGTGTAATGCAAATGTTCATATTCTTCTAAGAGCCTTCAGCTTCATAAACCAACAGGGCCTATGAAGTGTCTACAATATTAATTCCACACAACCCATCCTGAAAAAATATTAAAGAAGAAAGTCAACAAAACCAAACGAGAGCACATTAAGACAGGAAAGAAAAAAAAACCAAAGAGAAGGTCAAAACAAACAGAGGCAAAAGTAGTGATTCAATAAAACGGCATCCTTATAAGGACAGATTCAGAATGTCAAATTGCTAAAGCACCTTTGATTGGTGCTTTCATTTTAATCATCAAGTCACAGTGCAACGCTGGTTAAATTTTACCAAAAACTTTTTTTTTTTCCTAATCCCCTTGATCATGTCCAGACCTGCTTTAACTGACTTATCTAAGGCACCTGCAGTGTGCTGTATGTCCTCTGCACTGCAGCTTCCACATCCATCACACACTGGGGGGAAAACTTTTACTATTGGATTTCAATGCCACAATGGACAGGCATGAAATTTATAACTTTTATCAGTACAGAGATAAAATACACTTTTTTTTAAAAAGATGCTTGCATCTGTAAAGGCACTTCTGTTATCACGTGTGGAAGAGGGTCCAGTGCAGTCAAGGCCAAATAAAAGGGTAGTCAAGAAGGAGCTGACCAGAGAATTTTCTAGAACAGAAAAATTCTCAACTCACAATTCTATTTCAGAAAGTCCGATGAAAAATTTTGTCTGTATCTACAAATTTCACTTAATTGTGTCCCTAGACCATCACGGCCACATTGCCATGGTCCCTTCAAGCACAAGACAGATGAAAAGTTACCCTAAAATCCAGGAAAAAGCCATTAGGCTTCAGAGGAATCTAAACGAGTGCAGCAACAACAGCTGCAGCCATCTACTGCCTGTACTTCCAGCAGATCCCTTCTCCTTCCTGCCTTGGGCATCTGCCTGAGTTTCCCAGTCCACTTCTACAGAAACTTGACACTTCATCCTTACATAAAATTTGACCTATCAACTTTTCAATTCATTTTCAGCTTGTTTGCTTTGACTCAGCATCGCCTCCTGCTTCCCAGCACATTCTGGTTTTACACATGACCCCTTCTTGAGGTTGTGAGGATTTTATCTGCCTTGGTACCATATCATATCCTCCCATGCTACCCACAAAGACTCTGACAGGCAGGGCCTTCCTTTGCAGGAAGGAAAGGGCAATTTTGGGGTTTGGGTTTGTTTGGGGCTTTTTGACAAAAACACAGAGATTTAGCACTATATAAAGTATTATAAAATCAAGATAGGCTGCTTTTATAGTTCAGCCCTAACATCTTTGGGGCAGGGACTGCATGTAACCACATATGTGATCGATACCGAGTTCATTTTGGGAACAACTGTAACACAAATAAATAATAAGGTATTCTGTTACCTGATTTAATAATGGCAAAAATTAGGAAAAGAAACCAATATTTTATTAAGCATACGTAAATTCACTTCATAATTAGAAAAGCAAGAATATAAATGTTGTTATTCTTAAAATATTTATCTGTACAATCCAGCAGTCTGTCTCTGATGGACATGATACAATCTGATACTTGAAACAAAGACAGGAACAAGAAAAGCAG
Source organism: Mystacornis crossleyi (assembly GCA_013400655.1). Taxonomy (NCBI): domain Eukaryota; kingdom Metazoa; phylum Chordata; class Aves; order Passeriformes; family Timaliidae; genus Mystacornis; species Mystacornis crossleyi. The sequence goes on from VYZQ01025019.1 coordinate 22,297, forward strand.
TATAAAAACAGATGCTGATTCATATGCTCCTAAGAGAAGTTTAAGCCTCCTCCTATACTGCTGATCCAAATACAAACACATGAGCTTTCACATGCACATTTACAAGAACTCTGGGTGTCCCTTTCTATTCTTTTCTTATCCCTTAGCAATTCTTCNAAATCTTTCAGACACTGGCATTTACTTTTTTACTATTTCTTCCCCATACTGGTTTAGTAAGGAAACTTATCTAAGGAAAAAATAGATTTAATCTTATTCCTTCAACATGAGCAGTAAACTAAATTAGCATTTAAGACAATAACAGTAATATATGAAATGGATTTTCAGTTCAAATGAAAGACCCCCAGGATGACACAGCATTACAAAATACACAAGTCATTGTTTGATCTTCCATATACTGATGCCAGATTGACAAGGAACAAACTCTCTTTCCCCAGGGAGCGACAGAAAGGAAACACAGAAAAGAACACGGACTGAAGGTTATAAACAAAACATCCAGGATCACAGGCCTGGTGTCCTGATCTTAACTGGTTTAGAAAAGCATCAAAGGTTGTGTATTATACCTGAGCCTCCTCATTTTTAGAGTGGGTTCAGTTACTGATACAGAACACAAAATAACTCAGCTGCTATTTCAAAAAGCACATAATAGGTTTTCTCATAAAATTTATGGCTGAATTATACTTTCCAGCTAATAATATAATGTTACCCAAAATTATAATAAATTTGAAACCATACAAAAGCTCTGTATTGTTCACTTCATGTTAATAGCAGCAATACTTATTAACACTCATGTTCTCCGGGCACAAGAAATCTTAAACGTGACACAGAAATCCTGCCCAGCTGATTCATTCTCCCCTCAAAGACACCTCAGACTAGTTCCCTATGCAAAATCAAGGACTTGAAAGAAAACCAGCACTCACCTAAACAATATTCTAACTACCACAGGCAATAAAGTAACAAAATATGCAGAATTCTCTAACTGCTGTAGATCGGGGACCCTTAAAGGCCCTCTTATCCAACCTCTTCCACAGGCAGGGATGCCTGGGACAAGACCAGGTAGCTCACATCCTTCACTTTCTAAATTAAATGTTTTTCACCTAAATATATGAAGTTACACTGGAAGAGAATACTGTTTGTCAGGAAAAAAAGATTACTTTTCCACATTTTAAGCATTGCCCTTAAAATTATTTCTCTCTAAAATAGAAACAGAAATAGTGAGAACTGACATTTACTAAATATACTTTGCTTGGCTTTAACTGATCTTTACCAAACCAAAATTCTCCACAGCCTATAATTAATTCTTCTAAGCTTTTGGTTTAGAAGTTCCAGTTATAAGACATACCAACACTTTGAATAAATTCTTAATGCCAAAAGAATATCCTGAGAATTCAAATTTCATCTTTTAATTTTCTTCAGTGATTTGGATACACTCCAGTCTCCTCTGTCTCCCAAGGACAATTTTAAAAGATGAGCTGCAAGATACTTGGAATGTCTTTTTATCTTGTTATTAAAACCTAACACAATGAACACAGTATGTTAAATTCAGATTGTCTGTAAACTCTAACAGGGCAGACAGAAAGTGCCTTTATAATTCAGCAGAGCCTTTAAGAGCACCAGATCAAACTGCCACGGGATTTCTTGGGAAAATTAAGGCAAATAACTGGCGAGGTTAAGATGACATAAATAAAACTGCATCAGACATATCCATCAATGGATTTAATATTCAGAATCAGTCCGGTTTGAGAGCATAGTAAAAGGATTTGCAGCAGAGTTTAACAGAAAATTTAAGCCCATTGTCCTGAATAACTCTGGTAACTCACACCAGTGCTCACAGAGTTGCCAAACACCCTCAGTACCTGTGGACATCATCCAGAGCATTTTCAGTTCTCACAAAAGTTCTCTGAAACCCCACATATTACAGGTACACCAAAACAGAAGCAAAACACTCTCTAAATGTAACCCCAGAGCCACCAGGGAGCAGCTTCCAGCACCATCAGTGACTCCTCACCGTGTGCAGATGTACAGACAAGAACAACCTTTGGCATAACTGGGCAAGTATTCATCAAAAAGGTCCACTGGAATCTTGAGGAATTCAAAATACACTTTTTAAAATACCCCTTCTCATGCATCTAAGAAACAGGCGTTCAAGAACCAATAAGATCCCATGGAAAATCATCCACCAAAGGAAAGCAAAAGTATTTCTAATTCTGTATTTAATGTGACCACATGAGGGAGGAGAAATTATTGTACCTTTATATGCTGTCGTGCAGCACTGGAAACAAGAGTGAGGTGTCTTAGACTGTCATTTATTAACCACTGCCAACCACCTGGAATAGCAAGGAAGATAAACAGCTTTAACTTTTCTTACTTTCTGAACTTCAACATTCTCCATTTAATTCTTCCACAGCCCAGCAATTATACAGATCGACCTATGTCCTTGGTTTTCCAAACTAAACAAGGTTGGGACTCTCAGTATAGCTTCTCCAGACTGGATTACCATGCCCACAGTGAACACCCCATGTCTGGTGATGCTGAATACTGCACAAAATTCTATTTATTGTCAAATTAAATTAACAGCTAAAAAACAAATCTTCAAATTGCATCAGCATCTGCTGCAGTAGTTGTGTATCTTTTTGGTATTTTTTAATGTGCTAGGTCACCCAACTTCAATTTAACGAATTAAATACTTCAGTTTAATGAAGTAATACTTCAGTTTAATGAATAGCTACTATAATCATGGAAGGTTATTTAAAATAGGACATACCGATTATTGGATCTCCTCTAAATGGCATTTTTGATAGCGACAACTTTTCAATTAAAATGCAGACTGTAAGAAAATAAGTTTGATAACAGGATAAGTACCCCCCCAAGAAAGAGAAATTGTAGCAATTTTGAAGATACAACCACAGGAAGTTATATTAGCATTAATCTTAAATTGAAGAATATTTGCAAATAGGTGTTCAAAATAAGGGAAATTAAAAACTGAAAGGAAATTACTCTTGGACAAAAATCACTATGATGCAGTAACTGTCCTCTGACATGAGTTAGTCCCATCATTCATGCAAATCCCTTGTTTGGTGGGATGTTTTCCCCCTATGCCATTCAAGGTGTGCACGTACACATCAGCCACCTTTTTTTTTTTCCTCCTATACAGTCTGGAAATGGCAGTGTAGCATCAGTGATAGTAATCCAACTGAGGCAAGGATAATACTACAGCCACTAAAACCTATTCAAATATATATGACAGGTTTTCCTACTTCTTAGTCACATTGTTTTTGAACCTCCAAGGAGTGGCACTTGTTCACTGCACAGAGCCTGAAGCTATGAAACTGGATGCAGCCTTATTTCCTTTGCTACTTGGAATACAGGAGAACATCCTTTTAATAAAAAAGTGCTTATTATTTTAAATCTATAAACTTTGTATGAGTTCTACACTTACAAACCCACTTTGAGAATTAATTTTTTTTTACATGTTTTGAGGCTTTTTTGGGGAATGGAGATTAACACAGTAAACACTGCAAATTCTCTGTCCAAAAGATTGACTGTATTGCTCAAATATAAACTCAGCACTTGGGGAATACCATTATCTTTCACCTCCTGGGGTTCAGTTCAAATAAACCAGATTGGTATAGCTCCATCTCACTGCCTGGCTGCTTTAGAGTTGGTGGAGAGGAGAAAGAGGACAGAAGAAGGTGCTACATGAAGTAATGCCACCGTTTTGTTTTCCTCTCCACCCACAACTTCATTTTTGACTCTTTGTCTGGACTTTGTACACAGCTTGTCATCTTCATTTATCCTCAACTTCCTGGGCCCCAAACCTACTCTTGAACTCACTCCCCACTATGGCAATGTCACACAAGCTCCTCTCCATACCGTGTGTCAGCTTCTCCGTGCTAATATTTATTCACAGACAAGGTTAAGCGCAGTGTGACTAAACCCAAGTCTCTTGGGGTTCCTCCTTAGATCTCTGTGCTTCTTTGTGCTCTATTGTGGTTGAGACCATCATCTTCATTAGACATGCAGGCAATTTGTGGAACGTTTTCAATTCTTCTCTTATTCCACCTACGCAGTTGTATCATGCCGAAATACTGCCATCTGTACTTCTCCAAAAGCATGAAAAGTTCAGCTGCTTAAATGCTAAAATGTTTTACAAAAAAACTATTCTTTCAGCTTGCATTTTCATGTCATACAGCTGTAATCTCATTGAAATCCCCTTGGTCTTCCATCTCAGTACTGACGGTCCTTTACCCACGAGGTCTGGACGGCTTCGGATCTTCCACGAGGAATCTGCTCTGTGGCACTTCCTTCATTAAACTCACAAGCAGGAAACCAAGTTGGCATCATTTCCTCATCCACCCAGCCTACTTTTTCCTGCAACACCCTTCCTTTTCACAGTGGTTCCGTATATAACAATCTTCAAAATCCATCTTTTCCATGATGCCACACTCTCCACAGACTGCTGTTTATATGGTCTTTATGTTTCACTTCTGCACACACATGTGTAACGATAAAATCATTATTTATACTATGGCTTCTGTTCCAAAGTGCAGCTGCTATCTCTTCTGGAGAGGAATCTGAGTACATCACTGAAGGAAGACAGTTCAACCCTGAAAAAGCTTCACTGTGTGCAACAACAGAAGGACACAGTGTGACACAGAGCCCAGAACCATCTCCAGCACTAACTGAGTTATTCCAAGTGTATTGGCACCCCACGCCCTGGTGCACCCATCTTCTGATTGGCCTCCTAAGCTTGTATTTTTTTAATTACTGTGCAGACTTTACTTATACATTCAACATAACACATGCAAAACAAACTGGAAACACATGAACAGCCGAATTCCTCAGGGCACCTCTCCTGCTGTCCCACCCCAGCTCTGGTACTCACCAGCCGGTCTCATCAGTTCTCCACCTAAACCCCTGCAAAGCAGAAACAGCCTTCAGACAACAACCCGTCATAGGCAACCTGAGTGTATTATTGCCTATAGTGAGGCAAAAAGCCCCTCAAAACCATTTCAAAATGAAAGCAGAGCACAAAATACCCACAGTTTTATATTTGATCAACTCTGCTTCTTTTTTAAATCAACTTTTCTTGACATCAGCCTGATTAATACAAACCTCTCCTGAACATTAAGCTTTCTTCTTGCAAAAATGCACTCCCAGTCTTCCTAATCTTTAATGTGAATAATAAAAAGACTGTCGAGCTCATTCTGCTTTTCTTTTCACTTGCTTCAGAAACATTCCAAGCCCATGAGATCAGTCAAAGGGCTTTCCAGTCATACAGTCTCTACCAGCTTCTGATTTCCACAAGTGAAAAGGAATCACATGTAATTTTTTAACAAAATCATAATCTCTGTAAAACTAAATAGAAACTTCCCTTCCCAGTTCCTATTTTCACATATGTTAACTGTTTTCCCCTCCTGGTGAGATTTATCACCCTTCTCTTTTCCTGCTCAAGTCTCCTCCCAGGTGATTTTGTTCATCACCACAAGAAACACATCAGAAAAGGGAGAGAAACAAATGGCTCAAGCTACTTCAGGCCCTCGTGAGGTAAAGGTGTGTTCCTCAAGGATGGTGTCACCAGCTCAGACCTCAGCCCAGTTCCTCTGTCTGAACATGAGCCCCGCCAGTAACAGCACTGGGAGAAGAAAGTCTAAACTGGGCAGAAAGTGGGGAGGGAGAAATGCATCCTGGAAATGGCAGCGCCTGTTTCCATTCTTTGGCTTCTCCTGGCTCTGGGCAGAGACTTCTCCTCACCCCACTGAGCACTGTCTGCTGCTTGTGTGGATATCCACCCCCAAAGCAATGCCTGAGGTGTCCCGCTCAGTGTCACCCTCTGTGGCTTAACTGCTCCATTTTGTGAACCTTTGACCTCCCCTTCCTTTGGATATTTCCTCCCTTGACTCCTTACTGTCTCCCTTCACTTCTGCTGGAATATTTCCTCCCTGAGGTGTGCCAAACCCTTAATCACCTGTTTGCATGTCCATGCTCTGGCAGAAACTCCCAGCAAGCGGAGCAACAACAAAGGCTTTTTTGTTTATTTGCTTGTTGTTTTTTGTTTATTTTAAACATTTTCTTCCCTCCTCTCCTCCTCCCTCCCCACAATAAAATTAGTAGCTGTGCTCAGAAGGCCAGTTTAGCAATCCTAACAACTCTTACAGCTTTGTTCTCCAATTTATGCCTTTGTATGAGCTTCAAAAGCCTGAACATTTTAAACACGTTTTTCTGTTTCCACACAAAGAGGTCCCTTCTGTAATATGCTCTGGGTTTCTGACTGCTTCAACAATTTCATTGGTGTTTCAGGTAATGCAGAAATGCCAACTCCACAATACTCTCATTTGCCATAGATCAGCACTTGCTTTAATTGCCTTCGACAATCAATATATATTAGGCTTAATTTAATAATCCCCAGTTCAGTTTATCGCTGTAGGATGCAAGCACAGATCCTACATCCTCACACTGATAAGGTCTGCGTATTGCCTACCCCACCTTCCTGCCATGCTGTCTGCTCTCCAGCTTCTAAAAAATTTAAATTAGAAAACAAAAAAAGTGATGCAAGGAGCTGAAACAGCGGCAAAAACAGGCGACTGATGTGGCAAGCCTTGCCTCCTCTTCCACACTTCTTTCCCCCTTTATTTTGTCTTCACCCATTCCTTGCCTTTGGTCTGCTGCCTTACTGCAAATGAGTATAAAATAATCATCTTGCAAATGTGTTTGGTGTGCAGCAGAGTCTGCTGATGCAGGGATTCAGATATGGACTATTCTGTTCCAACTACAAAGCAAGAACTGAGTCACAAAGGCTGCTCTTCTCCATTTCCTTACACTGCCAAGAAGGAAGTCAGGCCACTTCAAGCTATGCTGATGTTAATAATTTGAGTGCTATCCCCTCCTCTGGCATTTCACCAACTCCATTTCATTCTGGAGTTTAGAGCCTCTCTGAGGATTGCTGTCCCCACGCAAGAATGCAGAAAGGTGACAGGGATTTGCATAGCAACATTTCCACGTAGCACCAACTCCAATCAAACCCCTCTTGGGCAGCACCACGACCTGTGTGCAGCTCCTCTGCAAAGCTTCCCGAGTTGGTTCTTGCCCAGACACACTGTATGTCCACCAATATCACCACATTTTCCCCCCCTTTCCACAGCTCATGCATATTTCACTTTTAAGAACCAAGAATTCTATCATAATCCAAGATCTTTCCTCAGTCAGTGCTTAGTTTGTCAAACACGATGCACATCTTTCTATTAACTTTATCTCACTCCACAGTATTTCACCAAATTAAAAAGATACGGATCTACCTAATTCAGAGATTCTGAATTTTGCTGTACAGTCAGTATTCTTTCTTTTTTATTCCAAAGACACATCCACAAGTTGCATCACATTATTAGATGTACCTGTTTCAAGCTTTAATTATTAATTCAATTTGCAAATTGACTGATGCAGTGCCCAGGTGCCACAAGCTCCTAAGCATTCCTTCGTCTGTGCAGTTCCATAGCAATGCCTCTCGCCTAGAAACATCCTGGGATGAGTCACAATTTATGTGTGGAAAATAAAACATATAATCCCTTGCAGAAGTGACAAATTAACATTACTGACCTAAGAATTGACAGTATCTACTTTATAATTACACTGGCTTGAATCAGAACCAGTGACAGTGCTGTTCTCAGGGCATAAAGAAGTTCAAAGTACTTTTGTGGATTTATTTTTTAAAATTATTTTAGGCCTTCTTTTTGTGAGAAAGCCAGAATTCCTCTTTAAGATAATAAAAATAACAGTAACTGAAGCTGTTTAGAATTGAAAAGCATCTAGGCTTTCACAGACATCCAAATCTGAAGCTAAAAGTACTGGAATAGCTGGCGAGATTCAGTTGCAAATACTGGATTTCCAGGAAGTTGAGGACACATATTTCACCTCCATATGAACAGCAACCAAGCATTTTCCTTGGGAACTCTTTGCCTCAAATAGAACTGAGGTATCTTTAAAGGTCCAGGTTGCACATTCCCTGAGTTTTGGAGGTACAGAATGGCTTTCTCAGAGGGTACACAGAGGGAGAAGGAGAAACCCCTGAGCACAGCTGAACAGACTAACAAAGCTGTCATGGCCAACCCTTCAAGATGCACAGAGTAAACCATACTAACAAGAGAAACACCAAGTTTTATGCTACTGTAAATTCGTATGCCACATTCTATTCTAAAACCAGAATCCTACAGGTGAAATCCTGGCTCTATGGAAGTAAAAGGTTTCTCAGTGCCTTCAGTTTGCAGCAGCAGAACTTCACCTCATAACTCTGTAGAGGACAGTGCAGCACGATCTCACAGAGCCATCCAGGTACTGGATGCATAAAACATTTGAACTTGGAAGAACTGTTCAGATGAGCTTCGTTGCAAGGCTGGAATTGTTTGCTGATTAAGCTCATACGCCTAAAAAACTCTTTTAGGTAGATGAATGCCAAGAAACACATTTGCCCTGAAACCATCAAGATTAGTTACAGCCTTAAAGGTCTCTGAAACGAGACGAGTTTCTCTTTTGCCCAGCACCTGTCAACACCTGCGGGCTCCCTTACTCTGCTGGAAAAGCCGAAACTCAGAAGGTGCCGGTTCAACTGACACTGGCTGCTCCTCCAAGCTCCTAAATCTGCTGGGCTGCCACAGCTGACGTGCTCCACACCCAGCCAGTCTCTCCAGAGGCTGCAGGGATGAGCTCAGAGCAAGGCTGGGTGTGCAGCACGTCGCAGGCACCGCGCTGCCCGGCGTGGGAGTCGCTGACGAACATCCCGACACATCCAGCCCGGATGGAACCCTCAAGGGCCAATAAACACAACATCTGCTGAAATCCAAAGTGCCCTGCAACCACCTGCAGGAAGCCCAGCACTTCCATATTCTTTCCTGATCTTGTCACCAGCTCTGGGCATTCAGGCCTGTGCTATCAGACTCAGAACTGGCTACAAGGAAGCTAAAAAAAATTCTGACCGTCTGTCAGCTGAATAGTCATTCAAGAACCTCATACCGGACAAGGCAGTTTCGGAGAATCTTAACACAACTACTACCAAAATACTGTTTTCTTGAAGACTTCTCATATTACTGAATCATAGAATTATTTAGGTTGGAAAAGACCTTTAAGATCATTGAGTCCAACTGCTGACCCAGCACTGTAGAACCCAACTTAATTAAGCGTGTTAAAACCTTTTAAACTAAACCCTTTTTAACACACCTTTTAAATCCCTCCAGGGATGGTGACTGCACCACTGCCTGGGTAGCCTGTGCAAGGGCTTCACAAACCTTCGATGAAGTATTTTTTTCCAACATGCAATTTAAACCTTCCCTTGTGCAATGTAAGGCCATTTCCTCTTTCCTATCGCTTGTTACTTGGGAGAAGGAGCATTGAGAATGAGTCCAAGGTCTCAGATGCACAACAGAAATACATCTGCTAAAAAATCCCCCAGATACCAACCATGCTGGTGCAGTGGGAGCAGAATGGAAATCGGGCTGACTACTAACTCTGTGTTTAAACCAGCAGAGTGACTTCCTAACCCAGGTAACACAGCTGAAGACAACAGATGCCACAAGTTTGCATCTTGAGTTTTTATACAGAAAAGTGCCATTTAAAACAAATAAAATATGGCACAATTTTTGTAACTTTATAACCTGTACAGCCCAAAACAGGCACAGGAGGCAGATGCTTTACAGGACATGGTTTGCATATGCCTTGCTGTAACCCCCACACAGAAACTCCTGCACAACCCACGGCTGGAAGTGCACATGCAAATGCTCAAAGCAACCAGCTTCTCCAGACAAACCAGTGCATCAGATGTGTCAGGATCAAGGCTAATGGCAGGAAGTACATACTGATGTGTCTGGACTTGCAGGTTCCTTTTTCACTGTACTATGGTAAATCCAAAAAGGACTTCTATTAGGAGGACAGAAAAACACTTGTATTTAAAAAAAAAAAAAAAGTTAATATGGTAGAGGACGGGATTTTCTACAACTAGCATAAATAAATTTGAATGTTTCAAGTATATTCGAAACTGAGACTGACTGCAGTATAACTCAAAACAGGACTGTGTCCTGTGTAAAGGAAAATTTATGGCTCTTTTTCAAAATCAGGTTAAAGATGGTACAAGAACTGCTAAACAAAGGAAGATGGTTGAGCAGCTCTGTGGGCAGCTCCATGAATGTCTCCATTACAGCACTTCGGCTTTCTCTTGTTTGACTTTAGGTCCTTATGGATTCAACAGAATCCTAAGCATTAGACAATAAACTCATGACCCATTTTCCAGTTTGAAATTTATAAATTGCAACTTTATAAAAAAATCTTTTTTTAAAAATCCAGCATTTTTACACTGTACTTCCTTTTCCCTTACTCACAGGCCAAAAAATTCCTTAAAACAGCTTGATCAAAGCATTAAAATCCATTCAGTCCCCAACAAGGCTGTTAGTGGCCAGAAGTGAAAGGAAAATATCTAATAAACAGTTGAGACATGTGGCCAGATGCTCTTTGTTAATACAATTTAAAAATTTGAAACACAAATAAAACACACAGGTTTTCAACATTCTTCCAAGATGCTGTTAACACTGAAAATTCCCAGTAGCAATTTCTCAAATGGAAATCTTTGGAATATTACGTGTAATAATTACTCATCATGAAACGAGTTTGGCTTGTTTCACTAAATGCTTGCCCAGCAACACTCAAATTGTTGGTTTGTTTTCATAACCTAGTTTATTTTTCTTGTCCTATTTTAAAATATTTCACGCATACCAATATTTTAAAATATGGATTAGAGCAGACATCTCTGTCCCAGTTAAGTATGAGAGCAAACAGCAGTGAACCAATCCTGCTTGGAGTTGAATTAGAGCTCTTATCTAGAATGAAAACATTTCTGTAGGCATCTTATAAATACCATTAAGTGCAAGAAGTGCACATTATGACAAAAACAAATTACACCCAAGCTCCACCCTGACATTAAAGAATTTATGGAAGCCAAGAGAGCCACCCACAAAGACATGAATATACAGTATCAGCACTAAGCCCATCTGCCAGCCCAGGTTCACTCAGTGCTGGAAGTTTCACATCACTCTGGATGACCCCTCAAGAAGTAAATTTTATCATTTCTTCAGAAAGTTTCAAGATTAAAAAAACTTACATAAAAATTCTTTAATATGTAATTAATAATTAACACAAAAAATTATCTAGGGTTTACTGTTTTCAGGTAAGTCACATGTGAAAAAGTGAACTAAAAATGACCAAAAAATGTTGTCAGTTAAAGGAGGAAAAACCCTCACTTGCATATACAGTTATTAGGGAACACAAGTCATTATATTTTGATTTCCTTAAATTTAGGAGCAAACTCTGAAGTCACACACCAGTTTTAATTCACATTTACTTAACAGTTACTTAAGCAACATCCCTTCATTTCCTGGAAGCTTCAACAAATAGGAAATGAAAAACAACTTAGTGAAAACTCATTTGCATTTTCTTTGTCGCAAGAGTTGAAAAATTGCCCTGAACCTTTTGCAACGCTCCTGTCCTGCTTGTCACACAGGATGAAGAAAGGAATTCTGGAACAGAAGCTCCTTTAAATAAATAAATACAGAAATAGATTTGGGGCTCATTCGTTAAAGGCCAGTTCTGCAGCCCCTTCTGAACCCTCTGCCTCTGCAGACACAGCACCTGAGGGACCGGAAGGGACTGGGGTGGGCGTCACTGAGTGTAAAAACAAACCCCCCCTTCCCAGCTCCTACTGGTTTCACTCCTTTTCAGTGACATTTTCCAAGATGAAAAATGATGGGTTGGTGTCTTTTTTCTTACCTGTACAACTGACGACTGCAAAGCTGAGGGGAGAAAAAGCAACACACATTAATATTAATTGGGTTTGTTTGATCCAAGTGTTTTCATTCTTCCCCCTCACATGCAATGCCATACAGCGTGAGCTGTGCAAACCTTTAGTTAATTTTAAAAATAAAATTCAAAGGGAAAACCTCTTTAAAACAACTTCTCTATTCCCATGTGAACTTTATTTAAAAAAAAAAAAATTTAATGTAACACATTCATTAAGCCCTAATTTCCTGAATTCCAAACTCAAGCTGATCTTGCAAATACTCTGGAAGCCAGTTTGGCTTTTTAAAATAGGTTTGCTTCCCACCATTGGCCCTTTTAGGATGATGATAGAGTGCATTGTCTGATCACTGAAAATAACTTTGGTAGCTACAGATTGAACAAAAAAACCACGAAGATTCAAATGTGACTGAAAAATCTTATTTCTTTACAGCAAGCCATCCTAAAAAAATAAAATCAAGAGATTATCACATTTCTATGTAAAAGCCAAAATCCCCAGATTACTTAAAACTGAGAGTTTATGGCAACCCTGCAGATTAATTGCAAACAACAACAGAAACTGCATCACAACTTAAGGCCACTGTAAGAGCAGAGATGTGCTGACCAAGATTTCAGGCATTTCAACATGAGAAAGTTAAAGAAGGACAAAGGTGCTTTTTCAACCTGTGGCAGCAGCTCTGAGCTGTGCCCAGAATTAAACAGGCACCTGTGGACTTTGGTGGGTGAATGGTGAAGCCTGACAGAACATCAGAGCTGGCACTAAAGGTCCTACAGATCCTGCAGAAACAGCGGGAGCCTGAATGGCAGAATGTTGCCTGTTCCATGGTGGGAAGAGAAAAACAACAACAAAAGAAAAAAATCCCAACAACATGGGATGACTGAAAATGAAAGGGACAAATTAAGCAAAATTATCTCCACAGACACATCTGGAACTGCTCTGAGCAGGACGAGGCTTCATTTTGCATAAGTAGAGATACAGACAATGCATCAGGTGAAATGCAGAATATGACTTTCGAGGTCTATAAACAGGAAATTATGGATGCAGGGACAAGGAATGGGCTCACTAGGTGTCCCTTGAGCACAGTTACCCCAATGCCAGTCAGGAGGATGAAGGGGGAGCAAAGACAGAGGGAAAAGGAACCAAAGCAAGCTCTTGAGGCATTTCAGAAATGTCATCTCCAGCATCAGAGCTGGGGGTGACACAAGAGGCAGAACAGCCCCCAGCACACTGTGTGAGGCACAGGGTCCAGGACATGCAGCTGTCACGGAGTCTGGGGGTGCCCAAACCCCTGTTTGTAACACGGTTCACTCTTGGCACGCGGCTGAGGAAGGTGGACAACAGCTGCCTTAATTGTAAATCTTTGTTTAAAAATCATGCAGCATTCCAGGTTAAAAATAGATTTATGATGACTACAAACCTCTTGGTGAATTTGCTTGAGTCCCTCCATTGATTTTTCACTGAAATAGTACGTTACAGATCTGTAAAAGTATACAAAACTTTTAATACGGGTTCCCTAATCATCTTGCAAGTAATTTTTCTTCCATAACATCACTGTACTTTCCAACAGAAAACCAATCATTTAATTTTCAAATTATGCTCCACAGAAATATGCAATATTTATTTTTAAATAGGCCAGCAAACCTAACAACAGCAATTCTCTCTTTATCATACAGAAAACTATTCCAAAAGGCTTCTAAAAAAATCTGTGTCACTTCCTAATAACATTATGATTGCCAATACACTGATAACCCTTTTCAGTTCAGCTGGATTTTTGGACTCCAACATTTCTGTGATTTTTTTCCATCTTTTTGAAGTACTTCCTACTGCTAAAAATGATCTGTTTTTCTTGAATTTGAACACAAATTCTTTCAATGGACACTGCTGGCAAATATGTGTGTAAATATACGGATACACATTTATATATACCTGGACCAACATCCAGCAGCATTCAATCAGCCTAACTCAACGAGCTGCTTGAGGAGGTTTTTCTGCAACACTGAGGAAGTATTTCTCCAACCCTGAAGACAGAAGACTGTCCCAACCCAGGAAGACAGCACACTTACAGGGAAAGAGGAATTAATCTGTATTTAACTGATCACACTCAATTCTCCAAATAAGGCAGCAAATTATCTCCCTTTCCTGATGATGAATTTAAAACTGAAGTCTTAAATCACTGAATAAGACGTGAAAGCTCAGCATCACTCATAAAAACAAACAAAAATGCAATGGAAACACAGTTCAGTGAGATGGAGATTTCCATAATTATACTCAGGAAGCTTTTAATAGACCAGACATGAAAGGAAAATTTATAGTCGAGATAATCTTGCATTAATACCTATTATTCTCTTGTGCCAGTTTACACAGAGCATGGGTGATCTCAGCACAGGCAAGGATTGCCCCATGGCGTGTGTGCAGATCTGAGCCCACTGATAAAGGCAGAAGTCTTGGCAAAACTGAAAGAGATTAAATAATTTTTTTTTTTTTAAACAAAGCCTAGCGACAGATCACAATTCTAAATGTAGTTTTGTCTGCCTAGAAATAACATTGGAAAAGCATTTCTGTAAAGTCAAGTATCCTGGTGACTTTATGAAAAACAAGTTTTAATGAAGTAAACTCTGACAAACCACACTGAGCAGTTTTATACTCCCAACTGCCTCCCTGGCTGGAGTAAATGAAATAACACTGCTACTGGGCACTGAGCTGGCTGGGCAGTCAGAGAACTGGGGCTTGTACTGCCATGGAATTTAATTTCCATGTTCAGTGCCACCTTCCTAGGCCATGACAGGAGTCCAGGCAAGGTCTGCCACTGCAGATTCTCGGGGGGCCGGGCACTGCCTTCAGCCACTTTAAAAATCTGCCAGTGCAGCCTCAGGATCTGCAGTGGGCTGAGCAAAGGACCCTGGGTTCATGCTGAGAAACATCTGATTACACACACAGTCAGAAGGGAATTCTCCTGCAGATGTCAGACTGGACAAGACAAAACAGATCCCCCACCCTTTACAACATCAAAGCCTTCTCAGCAAGAGCTGGCAATTTGAGGGGTAGCTGCTGGAGTTGTTCCCACACAGCTGAACCCATTTACTCACCTCAGAACCAGCAGAGTCCAAAGCAGCCAGGTATCTAAAGCCCACACCCCAGATAAAAACCAACCTGACAGTAATTTATAATTTTTGCATAAAACCCGAAAACAGATAAACCCATCAGGGTCACTACACTATATTAAGTGGCAGGGGAAATCTTAAGTTTTATTAAGTTGTGGTGCACATTTAGATCTTTGTAGGTTTGTTCTGCCTAAGCTTGGCCTGGCTGAGCAGAGCTCAGCTGGTACCTACCCACGTTTGCCATGTACTCGGGGGCCCGGGGAGTGATGTTATGCAGAGCTTTGGTTGAAAGTTCTCGAATAGCACTGTAAGAAAGCATTTCTGAGGGTTAGCAATTCAGTAGAAGCAACGTGCTAAAAAAATAATGAGAAAGGGTGAGGAAGGGACTCCTGTCCCCGACTAAAACCCAGCAATATTCAAAATTGAAGGACTCTGTTCATCCTATGTTTCCCCACTGTGAAAAAAACAACAAAACCAAAAAGTACCCATGCAGCCAGCCTGCAGCCAGCTTTCAGTGAAGTGAAAAGAGCTCAAAGAGACAAGGAAAAACACCAGTGGGGCTTCTGGAACCTGAGGGCTCGTTCTGTGCATTGGCAGGGACAGTGCAGTAAACCGTGATTATTTCTCATGATGCAAACTGTGATCAGCACCGATAGGATCTCACTGTGTGCTGTGTACACATTTCAATCTTGATGAACACTGAATGTGAGTAAGCACCATCCCTATGCGTGAAATCCACTTTAATTAGGATAATTGTATGGTGACACTGTTTACCCCTCACACACACTATATACCATATAAATGGGTTTTATTAATCTATTAACAGATTGAGGTCATGGCCAAAAGACAAAATTCATAAACCTGGTTAATTGGCAATCTGCTTGGGAGGTACAGAGGATATCACCTACTACTTGCCCAGTTTCCTTCAGTCAAATGCTACTGCAAACCCAGACGTGAGTAAAACTTACAAAAATAATCCACAAAAGCATAATATGCAAAACAGTCAATTCCTGGATATTAATAATTAGATTTTATGAACTCACCTATCCCAGTGGTTAATCTTCATGTTAACTAAATGATCAATCATGGGTTGTGTATACTCAGGAAAGCCAGCAATATACACACTGAAAAAGAAAAAAAACCCAGATACAGATTAGAAGTATAGTCCAGAGAGAGAGAGTATAGAATCAATATCTGTGTGCATTTTAACACAACCCGCTTCAAAGATTTAAATCCTCTGGTTTCAAACCAACAAAAAAATTGCTTAAATGTGCCTTCTCCTAAATGAGATGCAGCTGGATGATAGAATGGCAAATATTTTGAATTACTGAAAAAACTTAAAATCACTTCTGTAAAACTTTCAGATTGTTTCTAAAACCTGCTGTACCTACAACAAGCTTGACATTCAATCCCATTGTTACATTCCAGAAAATTTAGATGTATATACTAACTTGAATAATTATTTCAGATTGGAGAAACTCATCACTGATATCAACTACAAGACAGAGGAAGATTAAGCTATAGAAATATGCTACATCTTCATAAACACAACGGTCCAAAATGGAAAACGGGTTTTCAATTTGTCCTTTATAAAAATCAAATATATGCAAAAAATGAATCGTGACAAAAGCTGTGAAAGCTGCAAAGTCCAGCCATGAGATGGAAGGGAACACCAGCACTAATTACCTAAGGAGCCTGCAGTTACCTAACTCACAGCCACACTTGCCTTCCAATCTTCAGAAGCATCAACTATCGAAAGCCAAGGTCAACACAAGAGAAGTGAAATGTTTTTTCAGTACATCTGATGAGTGTTAAATCACCTGGGGAAGCCCAACAATCAGCAGGACATGTTTGTGTCAAAAGGGCACAAAGGGACGCAGGGATTACCTTAATTTCACCTTTTCAGATCTTTTGAGTGATTAACTTTGCAGCTGTAAGTGTGTTCCATTAATATACCTGTGTACAGTCAGAAGCAAACAAAGAGAAAACCCAAATACTGCCACACGTTCCCATCCTGCTGTCTACAGAATGCATCAGAGTGGGAATCCTTAAATCCACAGCCCAGACCTCACTTGAGCCAAGACTGGACACAGAAGCACCCTCTACTGAGCCCTAGAGGAGGATTTAACAGTTGGTTCAACTTGTTGTTGATGCCACCAGAGAAAGGATAAATTTCGTGTCTCTCCAGGTCCTTTCCCTGTCCTGGAGGAACACACAGTAACACACTTCCCCCAACATGCTTGAGCTCTCCTCTCTTCTTTGTAGTTGCTTTTCTGAGTCCTAGTTTTAGCACCCACCGTTCTTGCCAACCATTTTAACTTCCTTGCCCAGCTAAAAATCAATCTTTTGGGTCACAGGTGTAGCTAAATCCCACTTTTAGTTTTAGTTTATAACTATCTCTAGCTGCAGTGCTCATCTTCTGTACCCTACTGAGAATTTAATGCAAGAAGCCTTGCGTACAAGTCTGTACTTCCTGATGATGGTGCTGGTTAGATTTTGGTACCCCGCGCAGGTTAAGAAGCTTTTTCCTTAACTCTGCTTATACCAAGCTCAGAACTCCTGGAATCACATAATCTGTTTACTGCCAGTTCTTATAAAATAGGTTTCCTCTACCTTCCATCCTCAGAAATATATTCTAATATTTGAGCTGAATCCTCCAAAGACCATCAGCAAAAAGGGCACCCAGTGTGAAAAACCTGCATTAAAATATTTAGATCTGAAAGGCTCTAAACAACTATTTATACACACGCATACAAATATTTGTAAATACACGATACTGCATCTTTACCAGAACATATCATCATTTATGAACCAAATGCAGCTGTGGAAAATGGTACTTTTTTTTTTTTTTTTTTTTTTATCTTTTTTACATATGTTATATATGTGAGATATATG
>VYZQ01025055.1:0-19866 GCA_013400655.1 Mystacornis crossleyi
TCTAATCATCTTCATGGCTCTCCCCTGGACTTGCTCTAAAAGTCCTGTCCTGGCCCTTATCCCAGGGCAGCTCGTTTTCCTGTTGCTCCACAGGGTTTGATGCCTCTCCCTGATGTACTTGTTATGGTAATTAGATAACTGCTGCCAACACACACGTTCATTTAATGAGTATGCTAATTGGTATTGACCAACGTGTGACAGGCACTTCATCACGTGCCAATTAGGAGTGCCTAAGAGGTGCTCCAGAGCCTGGTGATTAGACCTCTGCGTGGGGATCCAAGGAAATGCCCAGGCAGGACCTAGCAGAGGTGGAGTGAGTACAGGGGTGTGTCAAGCTCTGATAATCAGCCTTGTAATCATTCAGGGCTTGCTTGTGATGGATTAATGTGATTGGTATCAACCACACACAGTGTTTTTACTTATGCTACCAGGGGTGTGGGAGGTGGGATAAAACAGTTGGATACACAAGGCACGGTTAGGGCAGACTGAACAGGGTCATGGCTGTGGAGGAGAGCCCTTGGAGTTCAGCTGCACACGGTGGCAGAGCTTATGCTGAGCACAGAAAAGGGATAAATGGTCAGCCACAGCTGCTGTTGTTCCCCTGGGATGTGTTGTGCTGGCCCATTCTCCTCTTGCAGCCCCATTTCACCCAGTGTACCAAAAAGAAAAGCAAGGATTAGCCCTTCCCCATTTATTCCTTCCCCAGAAATGTACTGCAAAACACTCTCCTTTCCCTATATTTTTCTTCTGTTGTGCTGGTGGCTGCCCGAATGCTCTCATTGGTCTGGAGTGGTTTATTTATTGCCAGCATTAATTAATTTCATTTGGGTAGGAAGGACACATCCTTTGGGACTGTCTGTGTGCTGGAGACCATTACTGCATTGATGTCACAAAAGTCCCTGGCTGCTCCTGGCCTGGCACAATTAATCAAGTGGTGCCACTCAGGCCCGTGTATGACAAGGCTGGCCGTGGGATCTTTTCCCAAGAAGGAGCCCAGGCGTTGCATGGAAAAGCCACCTATTTCTCCAGATGGTACTCAGGAGTTCCTACCTCCCTCCCACCCCAAAGTGGGAGCTCCTGCTCCTGCCTTCTGCTGTGAGATGGGCTAAGAGCTGAGCTGAAAAGCCAAAGCAGAAGTTTGTGATGGTCCCTCTTGACTTGGCCCAAATTCATCCATTTTAAAAGAGAACAGCCTTTGTCTTCTCCAGGCTGTGCCACTGTCTTGGCACATGTAGCTGGTCCTGGAGCACCACAGGAAGCGTGAAGGAGCAGGAGCTGGTTGGATTTATGAGCTATCAGGAGCACATTTCTCAGAAATACTGTGACCTAATCTCACTCCTATTGATTTTGAGCTATATTTATACACACACATGGGGACAGACAAGCGCTGCTGAAAATACAAAATCCTGTACTCCTGGAAGGGCAAAAAATTGTTTCCTCCAGGTTTGTTTTCAAGCCTAAGGAAACAAAGGACCAGGCAGAGAGCCTGACCCAGTTTCTGGTGGGTCTGTGAGACAGGTCCCCATTCCGAGCCCTGCCAGCACTGCGGGAGCACGGTCCAGGTTTAAGGAGGTGCTCCTTCCCAATACCAAAGGTATCCAGCTTCCGAAAAGCATCGCTTTCTGTTATTACTGCCTCCCTCCCTGGAATATGCAAAGTGGGAAGAGAAAAAGCCCCAGAAAATTAGGCAGAGCAGTTTATCTGACAGGCCAGTGCTCTTCCAGATAAAGGAAAAAACAGAGTTTGTCTCATGGTCAGGGTGACACTTTGCCACAAAAGAAGAGCAGGGAGAAGTTAATTAAACTCTGAAGAAGCCATTTATTAGGAAGGGGAAGTAAAACATGGCTTTTCTTCAGTACTGCAGAAAGGTTCATTATAGAGGAAACCCATCCTTTAGCAGGTAATAAACTGTTTTCTCCCACCTGGCTTTGAGGGATGGCTACTGGAGGGCCCATGGCTCATTTTAATGGGCACTTTTCCAGGGTGTCCATGGCCCATTGGCTAAAAGGGTTTAGAAAGCAGCTGTTTCTGAAAATCAGGGAACCAGAGAGTTTGGCAGGGCTGTAAACAAAGGCAGAGCCTTTTGTGGAGCATTTTCCATTTGCCGTTTCCATCTCGAGTGCTTCCGTGCTCCATTATGCTGGATATGCTGGTGGCACATTCTGTCACTGGGAAAAAAAGGTTTTTCTCTGTTCATCTCTTTAGTGAGAGAACAGGAGCCTTTGTCAAGGACAGCCTTTTCCTGCTGAGGCCTGACACATTATAGAATTCATTGCCACTGGATATATTTTTCAAAACAAAAAAAAAAACTCAACCAAACCTGATTTTAGATGATGAGACCCCAGCAGCTCTAAAGCCCCAGAACCTCCATGCTGGGAAACCCTTTAAATCCTGAGTCTCTGTTTGCTCCTAGCTGTGCTCAATTTACCCTAGTAACTCCCTCCCCTGGGGTGGGAAACAAAAACCTCTTGTTTTCCACAGGCTCTGAAATCACCCATTTTCACAGAGTTGCTGGTAAAAATCACAGTTATAACTCTAGAGGAGAATTTAAAAGGAATTTGTAAAGACTACTTGTTTTACAGGGGCTTTTTCTCATTTCAGCTTGTGTTAGCTATGCTAAAATTCAGTGGTTATTGAATTATTATCTATAAAACCACTGTGCATGGTGGTAGATGTGACTTTGTCACCTGTATCCTCTACTCTGTGGAACCTTGAAAAGATGCTTTTGCACTTAGTGACAATTTAATATTGACAGGCCTTTTATTGTGCATCAGTCCCCTGAATTTGGGGAGTCCAGGTGGGTCTGGGAGAAAATTTTAAAAAAGAACATTTGGTGGCAATGCTTCGTTAATACCAAAAAGATTAAAACATAGCCAACCTCCAAGAAGGGGAGAAGGACCTTATGATATTTAGTGAGCAGATAATAAAATGGCAGATGAAATTCAAGGCTGCTAAATGAAAAACAATGCACAGGGGGGAAATCATTGGGCTCTGAAATGGCTGTTACTGCTCAGGAAGCAGATCTGACAGTTATGCTGGAGATATCTATCAAAATGACACTGCTGGTCCATGGTAGTCCAAAAAAACCCCAGGGAGGTAAGAGGCCAAAATGGGGAATGTTATTGTGCTGCTTAATGACTGTCTGGTATCTCCTGCCTTGAGTAATTTGTGAGTAGCCCACAAAAAATGGATGGGAAGAAGACTAGAAAATTATCCACAGAAGGCAAGGACTGATAAAGGCAGGGCCAGACATGAAATCGTTTTTGTTGTAAAGCTGAAGAATTAATCAGCAATGATGGCTTAGTTCAAGAAACACTTGAAGTATCACAGAATCCCAGAATGGTTTGGAGTGGAAGGGACCTTCGATATCATCCAATTTCAACCCCCTGCCATGGGCAGGGACATCTTTCACTAGACCATGGAGACGTTTTGCTCCAAGCCCCTTCCAGCCTGGCCTGGGACACTTCACTTGTTGAACTTCATGAGGTTCACACAGTCCCACCTCTCCACCTGTCCCTCTGGATGCCATCCCTTCTGTCCTAGATACTGGGAAGATCTAGAGAACTTCCAAAAAGTGAAGGCAAACTCTTTACCTGTTAAAAAGTAGGACTCATTGCCACAGGAAATTTTAGGTATTGGAAAGTGATTAGATATTTTCTCAGAGAAAAAAAAAAAAGGATGAAAAGGTTGTTTCTCCCCATCCTGTTCCAGAGCAGTTGGTGTGGGAAGACAAAGGGAGCTTTGCCAGAGGCTCACTAGTACCTGCTTTGTGTCCCATTCAGTTGGTGGCTTGGACTCTATGCCTTTTCCACCTTCATCCAAACCCACAGGACTGCTTCCTGAGGATTCTGAGTGGACTGAAACAGCCTCTGGAACAGCTTTGTTAGCCGAGCACAGAATTCAACTCCTTATTTTTATTGTGAGTATTTAAACTGTATGCTGAAGGCACCCGTGGTGTTTTCAAATTGGATTTGCAAATCCACCGGGAGCAACCCCTCAGCCTGCTTGGCTGCCCAGCTGCCCTCTCCCCAGGGGATTTGTGGTATCTGGGATCCCTACCAGAGAGGGAACCAGCCAGGGTTTTGCAGGCACAATATCCTTGGAGCTGGGAGGTGATGCTTCATTCCTCAGCAGAGCCCGGCTGCTGGAAATAATCTGCCCAATGGTCCCCATTATGGCTGGGCAGACAGGCTGAAATTCATGGCCACCACTTACCAAAGAATAATGAAACATTTCCTGAGATAGCAATAAATATCCCCGGCCATGACAACACTCACCAGAGCTTCTTCAATCCAGGGAAATGCTTTAAAACTCAGCAAAGTGGAGATTTTTTTTTTTTTTAATGGCTCTTTACTTGGTGGTTGCAGCTGCCCTGGCTGTTCCCAGTCAGGGTGAGGGAGCATGGATGGGGTTTGTGGCTCCCTGGGGAGCTCCAACACTGGCCCAAGTGGCCCTGTAAGGCAGAGGATGACTGAGGAAAACTCCTTCTCCCCAGGCTGATGGAAAGGGGGAGGTTTGTTCTGGTCCAGAGCAGCTCTTTCCCACCATGAGGAGGTGATGACACCACAGTCTACTGGAAATAAGGTGTATTCTCGACACAGCCAGCTTGGCTCCTTTTCCGCGGGACAGTTTTCCAGCAGTGGGGGTGCTCAGTGTGGCCTCTTGGTTGTTGGGCTGATGCAGATTGCAAAGAAAAGCCATCAGCTGGGACAAAAATTCTCTCTCAGGGTGTCTGGACCCAACCAAATGTGGTCGAGTCCTCTTTACGCAGCAGCAGGAATACTCAGATGGTTTGGGTTGGAAGAGATCATAAAGACCACCCAGTTTCAGCCCTGACTATACTGGATGCAAACCAGTCTGTGCTGGTTTCCCCAAAGGGCTGGGCTTCCCTCACTCTACAAAAACAGAATTGCCACAGCCAGGAGAATGCTCCATGCCAGGGACTCATCCTGCCTCTCCTGCTCTGAGGAAAACCAACCTGGAGCCCAGACATGGTGGCTAAACCTGAGGCCTCATGCACAGGCTGAAACCAGGAAGAGATGGATGTGGCAGCACTAGGCTGGGGGGCTTTTGCCAATTCTGATCTGGATGAGAGCCTAGGCACAGCAACCCTAGGGAAGAAATGCTCTTAGCAGCCCTGGCCACAGAGGGAAAAGGAGGTGTTTGATACCAGAAGAAAAGCTGGTGGTGGGAAAAGTGTGGGGAAGTGATAGATTTTTCAAACCCAGCTGGTGAATCAGTCTCATGGTTGTGGTCACTTAAAATGGATCAGCAGAAATAAAGTGGGTTTAGATCTACAGTGGGAACATGCAGCAAGGAGCAATGGGAAGCGGGAGGCATCAGCTGGCAGCAACCAGCAGAGAAGATTGAGTGGGATCAGCCCCCATTTTGTTCTTATTATCAGTGCCTTGGGAGTGCAGTTTCTCTTAATTAATTCCTTTGGTCTCTCATATGCAGGTGAAGTCTGTGTCCCATCAGTGGGTGCTTGGGCTTGTGCCTGTGGGTCAGGGCAGACAGGGAAGTATGGAGGTCCCTGTGCAGTCAGACAGTGCCAGAATCCCAGAATGGTTTGGGCTGGAAGGGACCTTAAAGCTCATCTCATTCCAAGCCCCTGCCATGGGCAGGGACACCTCCCACTAGACCAGGTTGTTTAGAAGAGTTCTTCTCAATCGTGGTTGGGAAAGAGTGGCTTTTTCCCCAAGACACTTGTGGAACATTCCAAAATCAGCATCTATTTTGAATGCATTTGATTGCAATGTAGCATTCTCTTGCTGTCTGCATAACTGGGCTGACATACAGCCAAACCTGGCCCTCTGTTCTCCTGCCATGGTGTGGCCAACAGTTCACTGGTTTGTGAGGGAAAGTGTTTCCCTCAGTCTCCCTTCAGTGTTTCACTGGGTTTTTAATGTGGAGCAGGAAGAAAGAAAGAGCTCAATTTATGCTCTTGGTATCACTCAGCATTTTCTATGCCTATGGTTAAGTTGTGATTGCTATCAAGGCTATCGAAATCTCCAGAGGCTGAAAATCAAGGTGAAAGCTTGCTTTCATGGATTATTTCCAGTCACTTTTCTTCTGGCTCTGCTAAAAATAAAGCAGGCATAGCTTTCTTCGAACATTCCTATTCCCTCCTGGCTGGAACAGAGAAGGTCAGGAAGATGAAAGGGAACAGCAGTGTGAGGAAGGAGTCACGGCAAACTCTTTGCTTGTGTAGGTTTGGATGAGATTTGTTTGCTGGTTTGTTTGGGTTTTTCACTTTGATCTCAACTTGATTAACTTTCCTTCTGCATTTCTTCCCTTTAGCCCATGGTGGGGAAAGCTGGGTGTTTTGGTCCTACTGAAGCAAAATACTTGCTGGTTTTAACCATTTCTGTTTGAAAATCCATGAGAAACATCCCCAAATCTAGATGGGGATGACAATATTGCCTCCAGAGTTTTAGGATTTTATCCAAGACCTTGGGATGATGCTGTGTTCTGTATCTTGTGTCAGGATAGCTGACCTGCTTTCCCTTGCAATGGTTATGGATTTTCTTAATTACTGGTTTGGTCCCTAAATTTTCTGCATCTTTTTAGTCTGGAGTGTTTCAAAAGATCTAACAGGAGATAAGGGTACCCCAGGAGACAGCCAAGGTTATCTCAGTGTGGGCATCCAGGAGAGGAGAACTCCTGGAGGCCACTCAGAGGAGGAGATCCCACTGCAAGGCAGCTGGAGAGGGAACTTCTGCCATGGTTTGGCTAATGAGAGCCTGGCTCCATTGCTTGGATGGACCTCAAGTTAATTAGAGGTGGAAACAGCCTTTCATTTGCAGATGATATGCATTTCCTGCTGGTTTGCTGCTTGCCCTGACCTGGCACAGTAGCAAGAAGGAGCTCTCAGGGGTCCTAGCCTTCTTTCCCCAAAATTTCTGCTTTTGAGATGCTCTGGGGACATCCAAAAAGCTGACTCCCACGTGGAGGAAATGCTCCCACAAGAAATTTGCAGCAGGGTGGCCCCTGTGGAGCCAAGAGAGCCCTGCTGGTCCCACAGGAAAGCTGTTATGGGGATACTTTGGGTTGGTGCCAATTGCAAGTCCCGAGTTTCTTTGATCCTGGGTTGTTGATACAAGCACAGGAGTTTCTGCCTTGTGTTGTCACAACTTGCTCAAGGAAGGCTTTCCAGAAACATGTCCCAGAATGCAAGTGGTGGGACGATAACCTTGGAAAACCAGAAGTAGAAATGTGTATTTCTACAAGGCTTTTGATACTAACCCTGACTCAGGCAGGGCTTCCTTCCAGGCTTTTTCCAGCTTTCCAAGCGGGGCAAAACCAGTTTTCCTATTCTGGGAGAAAGGTTTAGGTTTTGAAGCAGCGTGTGTAGATGTATAAGACAAGGGTCCCTGAGGGTGTTAGAGATGGTCCAGGGGGAACGAGAAGGGAGCAACAGCCAAATCGTGAGGCAGCAATAATCCCTGCAGCTCTGGAAGGCACCAGGACGTAACCCAGGGCAGAGGCAGCACAATGGGAGAGCTTCCCAAGGCAGCTGGGAGTATCAGGTGGGGTACCAGGGACAAGAGCTCAGGTAGACTTTAGAAAGAATTTTTTTAAAAAAGCAGCATGTGGAAACATTTGGCAAAATTCCTACTGAAAGGAGGAAGTTCATATTTATATTTATGTGTTTAGACATAATTCAGCAGCTCTGCCAAAACTGTGGTCCCCTTGTTTTTCAAAGGGGAAGACAGCCCACAGCACACCTGAGAGGTAAAGGAAGGCAAATGTAATGCTGCATTTTTAGAGGGGGGAGGCATTACTGTCATGAAGAGTTAAGCTGGAGCTGCAGCCTGGAATATGTTCCCAAAGATGAGGACCAGACAGGCACTTACAGAATGGAAAGCTCAAATGGTTTGGGTTGGAAGGGATCATAAAGACCCCGCCCAGTTTCAGCCCTGAAATGGGCAGGGACTCTTTCCACTAGATCAGGTTGCTCCAGACAGCTGGATCCAAAACTCTGCAGTAATATTATATATAATTTTCTTGTAATGTAGTTCTTTAGCTCATTCTTAGACCAGGAAACTTCATCTTCGTAATAACTTTTTATGTTATTCTAGGGTGCAGGAGGCTTCTTTTATATTTATCAATTTTCTTCTCATCTCCTAAGCAAAGTGCTGGCAGGCAGAGCAGGGAATTCGGCCCCGATCCAGAGGCTCGTGCTCTCATCCGGAGTGTGTAAATAATCCAAGCACTGATGGGATGGCAAAGGCTTGGCATTAAGGATGGCCTTGAGGGGATGTTCGGCCTGAGAGCCTGCTCAGTGGGCACTGAGCCGGCATTAGCCTATGGATCATCTGGAGTGGTCACTCCAGCTATTTGTTATTCCTTATTGGGAGCGTGTGACTGATCACTGGCATTACCCGCTCTGGCTTCTGTGCTCTGATTAGATTCCTGCAATTTTGGGAGAAGTGGGATAATAAATAACAAATCCTCAGGAGTG
Organism: Mystacornis crossleyi; assembly: GCA_013400655.1. Lineage (NCBI taxonomy): Eukaryota > Metazoa > Chordata > Aves > Passeriformes > Timaliidae > Mystacornis > Mystacornis crossleyi. Next base: position 8,465 of record VYZQ01025055.1, read on the forward strand.
AATAACAAGTGCCTCTGTTTGTGCCAAGAGGTCCTTCTTTGCATGCCGAAACGAGGATTTATCTGCTCTTGCTCTTCTCTGCCTGCAATTTTTTATTGGTGTGATGGCTTTGGGGGTGTTGTTCCACTGGAACTGGAAGCAAAGAGCTGTTTCGATGTGCATTAGCCAGGAGAGCTGGCAGCATTTTGGACAGGTTGCCCAGAGAAGTTGTAGGTGATCCATCCCTAGAAGTGTTCAAGGGCAGAGCTTTCAGCAGTGAAAGGTGTCCCTGCCCATGGCAGGGAGTGGAACAAGATGAGCTTTAAGATCACTCCCAACCCAAACCATTCTGGGATACAGCCAACTCAGAATCCACTGAAAGCCTTTAGGAGAAATAAAACAATATATAATAAAGCTTGGGGGAGGGGAGGGATCCAACCCTAAAAGTTTTTGTTCTATCAGTTAAATAAAGAACCAAATATGATTAGCCAGGTAGCAAAATGAAATTAAGACGGTTTACTAAACATTGCTGCTTTTTTGGCTGGGTTTTTCTCCCTGTGCACGCAGAATGCCACTGCTGACATAGCTCTGGTCGTGTCAGCAAAGGCTGGGAATGTGTTGGTTTGTTTTTTCCTCTGGTGCTCTCTGCTTGCTGCTTCCAGCTGCTGGGATGGAGTCACCTCCTGCATCACCCCTGCTCTGATGTCCTTTGAAAGCCGGCGGTGTTACCTTTTCAGAAGCAAGTGTAAAGCTGACACTCTTCTACAGCTTTGCTGGAACACTGGGGGAAAGTGGCAGAAGGGTAAGGGAGATAAATTACCTTTTCCTGCCCATCAAAAAAAAAAAAAAATCTCGTCTCCACAATGCCAGCTTTCTGTGCTGGGGATGGGATGCCACACTGGAGTTTTGGGGTGGCTGCAACCAGGTTTGCCTTTTCTTAAGGCTGTTGTGCATGCTGAGCATTTGCAAGGGCAATGCTGGAGGTACCAGTGATGCTTGTGAGGCAGCTCCCTGGCAACCCAAACCATTCCCAGCCCCTTTCCTACCAGCAGGGAGTTAAAGCACTTGCAAACACCAGCGTCTTGCTCTGGGCTCTGTGCACAGTAACAGCGTTGCAGGCTCCTTTTCCCTCCTATTCGATTTCCACCCCCCCCCCCCCCCCNCTGCCCCCCCCCTTCTTATTTTCCCTGAGTACTTTTTAAATATTCTGTTGAATTTTTGATCCCCTCTACTTTTGAAAAGGCCACCAGGAAGGTCTTGTCAGCAATTTAATGGGGAGATAAAAGAAGATAGAAAAGGGGGATTGTGAACAGAGGGAGAGCGCCTGACATCTGGACGGGGCTAATGTGTGATAAGACGGGAAGGTTGTAGGAAATCTGCTGTGCTTGATCTCTTGCCAAGGCAGGGCTTGGACCTGATGGCTTTAAAGCCAGGTCCATGTGGATGGAGCCTGGGTTTCCCAAATCCCTGGCAATGCCTGTGGATCAGGTAGATGGAGGCCTGGGGTCCTGCTCGCTCAAGTTAAAAGTCTTTTCTGATTGACTTCAAAGGGATCTAAGCCCAGATTATCTGTACTGTCCATTTTGACTAGGGGAGATAAAGAATTAAATAAAAAGGAAGCTGCTGTTTCCAACCTGAGCCCCCAGAAGATGGAAAATGATTGTAGGACCAGCCAGGGACTTGGGGATACTGATGTCCTTCCAGAAATCTTTGTGATCCACCCAAACCTGCATATGGAAGTGGTCAGAGCAGGCACTAGGAAGAGCAATCACTGCCTTTTTAGTTATTGAGTTTGTTAATTATTTGGTTTATCTCACTGTTTTTCCATTCCTCCAAGGACTTGGGGCTGGAGCAGCTGGTCTTCAGTAAAAACCAGACAACTGAATAGGCATATGTTAGGATGTTGTTTTGGGGCTTCAAACACCCTTTGGCTCCTGCACAATTGAGCGCCAGTGCTCCAACTGATTGAGTTGGTAGCAGATGCCTCACTTTGTCCCCAACCCAGCACAGATCTGGGGGACAGCTCCAAATCCAGGCTCAGTTTTACCACTTAAGCCCCATTTTGAGTTTCTGCTGGTCTCCTTCTGCAAAGTTTTGCTCTGGGCCAGAGAAAAACCAGATGACTAAAGCTCAGATTTTGTGGAAGGAGTTTTCCAGTGAGTGCAGAAGTTTGTGTGCAAGGAGAGGAAATAAATTGTAGTCAAATGCACAATATCCCTTTTTTTGTCTGAGATAGCATTTTTTAATTTTTTTTTTTAATGACAAAGAAGGCAATGATTAGGCACAGAAATAATTTGAGCTACTGCCTGTGTTAGAGATAACTCTCCGTAAGAGATGCTGGCTCGGATGTTTCTGTCTCTCCATCCACAGGTGAGAATAACTTCAAAACTTAAATCCCATATAGAAAGGCAGAGAGGGAAAGGTTTAATTGTCCTGACTCTGCTGCAGGCTGATAAGCTCCCATTGATTTTCTGTAGCCAAGTCTCCAGAGTGAACGTGGGTGATGTTTGTGCAAGTGAGTGCATGAAAGTTTCTCACTCCTTAGGTATTCCTAATTCTCCATTTCCCATTTCTCATGGAGAGAGCTTGATGCTTCCTCCAGAAAATGACCATTTGCAGCACAAATTTTTTAGGGTTTGGGGTGTTTTTTCACTTCCTTTTCACCCTTTCTATTGGCTGCCTATGAACTTCCCATCAAAGTGTGGAGAGGTCTCAGGAAAAATGACCCTTCACCAATGTGTGTACCTCAACCTGAAGCTCAAAGCAGCCTCATATTCACCCTGTCCTTTAAAACAATCTGCTCCAGTGGTCTAATCCCTGCCTGTTTCTGCCTGCAAACTCAGACAGAGGGAATAACAAAAATGCAGTACCCAACTGGGGATTTCTCAATAACTTGAACTATTTTGTCCTGGAGAAAACAAAAATATCCAGTTGACTCTTTATCTATTTATTTTGAAGATTTGTTGTAAAGAAAAATAAATGAACACAGGAAGAAGGGATGGTCCAGCAAGTTTTTTGTTCATTTCAGAAGCCTACAAGCTCCAAAAATTTTGGATGTCTAGCTGGAACCTGGCTACTTATCTCACCTGAGCCTCCAAACCCACTGAGATTTTTTTTTTGCTCAGTGCTAATTATAAAAAATTGGTTTGTTGTTCCGGAGAAATGTCCAAAGGAGCCAAAAAGGAGACAAGCAGCATTCAGATGGGGGGGATAGGAAGAAGAGAAAGCACCAACCTCCCTGGAGATGTAATAGGCTTAGTGGTCCTGCTTGACACATGTCAGATAAAATAAAAAAAAAAAAAAAAAACCACGACAATGTTTATAAGAAGATTAGCTTAAACATGGTGTAATTTCTCTAGGGACTGGCCATGTCTGAAGCTCAAACCACCAGCTCCCAGAGCTGTGTCAGAGTAATGAATTTCCACCACTTTGGGCCATTAAAAATCCTCATGCTGGCCCCTTTCCCTATCTGAAACGTCTTGGATTTGGCGCACATCTGCTGGGGTGGTTGGATTTGTGCTGTGCCCCTCCTCACCAGGCCGGAGGTGCAGTGTTGGGAGTTAACTTGCTGGAAATAACCGGATGTGACTGTCTAATTTGTGGCTGCCATCCCTCCAGGAAAAATCCCTGTCTCTGGGCAGCAGATTATCCTTGGGCTCATTACAACATTGTTCCCAAACAAATCCCCCAGGCTTCCGCCTGTAAGCACTTTTACATACGTGTAGGCAAATATCTCTCCATCCATGCCCCTAGGTGGGGATGGAGCTGGAGCATGTGATAAATGGGAGAAGGGATGCGGCCACAACCCCTTGGACAGTGGCTGGAAACACCCAGCACTGACCAACTGGTCAAATTTGACCACTGCTCGAATTTCAAATCAGGTTTGATTTCCCTGAAAACCAGTAGACATAGGGTTTGTTGGCCTTTTTCTTGGTTCGCTAAGTTTGTGGGGTTTTTTAAGAAAAGCAACTAAACAGCAAATGTAAAGCAACCAGCTTGTAAAAATTCAGTAGAAATTCTCAGCAGATATCAATCTGGGGGAGAGCAGAGAGGTTATCCTGTACTTCCTGTGGCTATTTTAGCCCCATCCAGCAGTGCCATGGAGCTGCTCCAGTGCTTGGTCCTTGCAAGCATTGCTTGGGGCTACGTTCCTTAAACCCACTTTTCCCATGAGTGATCTTCTTCTAAAATCCATAATTCTAATGGTTTTAACCCATATATTTTGGTGTATCAGAACAAAGACACAACAGCCAAGTGGCTCTTTTATATCTGCTCATTAGTGAGGGAGATGTGCTGGAGATGGTGCCAACCCCAAAAGCAGGATGGTCACCTGTAGCCAGTCTTTAGAGCCTTTAGTTTGGGGACCTCTTTGGTGATATTTTGGTGACAGCCTCTGGGGGAACATGTCAGGGTACTGGTGGGGTTGATGAGGTATTTTGAAGGTGTGTAGTGATGGTGATGATATTTGTGGGATATGGAGTGAGCAGTTTGTGAGATTTGGGATGTTTGTGGAATTTGGATGGGATTTGTGATATTTGTGCATTCCAGTTTGGAATGTCTGAAAGAGCTTGTGGCATTTTGGAAATGTCCAGATCCACGCTGGAGCAGCTGGTGGGGGAAGATCCTATGCCAGCAGGCAGCACTTGTATCCCACTCGCCCATCCCTGGCAACATACTTCCCTAGGATTACAAGTGATTAAGCAGGTGTGGAAACACAGCCACCCTCACTTGGCAGGCAGAGGCAGGAGCAAAGGTGAGGAATCCCCTCACCCTTCTTCCCATCTTTCCCCCTGCTCTCCTGGTCATTCACAGGGTTGCATTTCCTGCTGGCCCTGCAGACTTATATGGGAAGAGTCATGCAGAGGGCTTGGAAGTTGTCCTTGCTTTAAAAACTGGTTGTGCAAGAATTCTCTATGGCCAAAGCGCCCTTGCTAGAGCAGATACTTGAATTTGTGTGGTGCTCCATGAGAAACTCCCTGAGAGATCTCTGCCTTTACCTTCCTTCCATGACTTATGATCCTCCTCTTGTCATCCCTCTGCTCCACATAGTGAGGAAATTATTTATTTATGAAAGGAGGGGCTGTTAAGGGAGATGGATTGTGCATTTGTGGTTTAAATACAGTGAAAAGGGAGAAAATACTCTTCTTCCTTCTTCTCCCCCCCCACTCCATCTCCCATGGTGGGCTTGGGCCTACATCCCCTATTTTTCATCCAAATGGAATGGTTTATTTTTATCTCTCTAGAAAAATAAGCGTTAAAAGTTCCAAGATGGATCATCCACATGCAGATCTTCCAGGGCTGCAGGGGAAGGAGGCTGTGGGGAATATTGTGGCTGAGAAGAAGCCGAAGGAATAAGTCAGGAATATGTGTGGAACTGAAGGGTGGCTGGACCATTCATTCCCATTAGGGAGAAGCACAGCACCACTAATAATCATTTTAACAAGAGCTGGCCTGAGCCAGCAGGGCTGGGATGCATTTCTGGAGAGGGAATTTTTATTTAATAAAAGAAATAATGCCATGCATACAAATGAGAAGGGGTGGTGGGGCTCACTTCTCCTACCTGATATTTATTATTGCTCCACCTGCCTTGAAATAGGAACGTTTATTTGGCTAACAAATATTAACAGGGCTGTGCATGCCGTATTTCCTACCCCAGAATCCTTGGGCTTAAAGCTCCAAAAGTGCTGGTTTCTGAGCAGCTGTAACCCTTCCAGGGAGGAAAGGACCATCTCACCTGGCTGAAAGCATCCAACCAGCAGAAATCTCATGGTTTCAGGGGTTTTTATACATCTCAGAAGCCTGAACAGTGAGGCTGGATTTGGCCAAAACTAATTTTTCTCAGGTGTGCTTTTTGGAACTCATTTTTTTTCTGGAAAATCAATGGAGCGCAGGTTCCGGAGATGGAGCATCGTTGTGTATTTTACCCATACACCCAAATGGTTTAAAATAGATAAGGCATTCCTTTTTAAAGGAATAAAGGAGTAGAAACCTTTAGATCTCTTGTGATGCAGCCATTGGGAAGAAAGTTTTTAATCTTGGCGATTTAAGAGGGCAGGGGAATTAGCTTTTAACCAGGCACTCCTCACCTACTCTATTTTTTAGGGAAAAAAGCAGCAAGTCAAAGAGCCAAACATGAGACTGGGATTGGGGATTGGGACTGGGAGCTGAGTGAACTGCTACAATTCGTGCTTCAGCTGTCTTCACAAGGTGGTGGGATGTGGGACTGGGGAGGGACAGGAGCTCTCCCTGCTCGCAAATCATCCGTGCACCCAAATTCTGTTGTGGAGTCCTGGTATTTGTGTCCACACATGCCAAGGCAGGGATGTGGGGATGTACAACCAGTGGATCCTACAGATGGGGTGGGCTGTGACACCTGGAAGTGCCACCAGGAAAGGTTCAAAAGGGCAGAGAGGTTGGGCAATGCAAAGTTCATTTAGACATGAAGGTTGTGTGTGAGAAACCTCTTCCAGTCAGAAAAACTCTGGAGAAGGACTATCCCAGGGAACTTTTCCTGCCATGGTGGGGCCAGAGCAGTCCTGTTATTCGGGCACCTGATTCAGTGCCACCACAATGGGCAGGCTCTTTTCAAAGACCAACCTATAGCTCCATTAAGGTACCTGGATTTGGATACTGTTTGCCTGATGCTGCTGGCACTATGATTCCAAAGTGAATTTAACCAGTTTGTCCTGAAGAAAGTGTGGGGTTTTAATTAATACAAAGAAAAAAAGGAGTGAGAACACAACATCAGCTGGACTCCTGCCATGTCTGACACCTTCATCTGCCCCTCCTGGGGAAGCTCTTGGCCAGGCTGTCTAGGGAACATGTTTGATGTTTCCTTCTCTAGATGGGCAGGGATAACTGATGAGGATCTCCTGCTCAGCACAGGGAGTCACCCCTGAGGTGACAGACCCACTGGAACACCCACACTGTGGCTGGTACTGACAGCAAACCCCTTATTCCAGGTAAAAACCCCTCTTTTCCCAGCTTGTTTCCCTGTTGGGACCCAGTTCTCCAAGCATTAGACTTTGGGCGGTGACTCGCTGTGGCGAGGATGGTGTATCTGGCTGAGGAGAGGGGAGGTTTGGATAGTGCCAGGCTGTTCTCATCAGGAAATGAAGGTGATGCAAAGAGCTGAGGGACAGGATGGCTCGCTTTCATTAATCACTGCTAAGATCTCGGTCCTGGGCTCTCATAAAGGCCAGGAGAGGTTGAGGATTTGCTCTTTTCACAGTGTGGCAGCAGTAGATGCTGCAGGCTCAGCATCCAGTGGGAAGTGGAGAGTGGAGGAACTATCTTCCTGGAGGATCAAAGGAAATGGGGAGATACCTTCTGCTCCTCATTTAGCTGAGCCACTTCAATCCTCTTTTCAGAAAAGCCTTTTCCCATGGTACTACCTTTGTTTTGCCTTTAGCAGGGACACTCACAGGAACAGCCTCTCACTGCGTTTGCCCCAAATTCAGAGAATCAGAACTTGGTTTGGTTTGGGTTGGAAGTGACATAAAAAATCATCTTGTTCCAACCCCCTGGAAAGGGCAGGGGAACCTTCCATAGACCAGGTTGCTCAGGGCTCCATGCAGCCTGGCCTTGAGCACTTCCAGGAATGAGGCATCCACAGTTTCTCTGGGTAGTCTGTTCCACCTGTTATGGGGATTTACTACTTTGAGGGCAGTGGCCTCTTCACAGATTTCCTTTAAAAGGAAACAGCGAAAAGCCAGTAGCAGGGGTCAGGCAGACAGGAGGGGGATCCCACGTGCCTTTTCTCCTTAGGAAATGAGAAAAAATGTAAATTACTGAGATTTAGGTTTCCTCTCTGATGATCCACTGCCTCCTGCCTTGCCCAGTACCCCCAGCTCTTATCTCATACCTGCTCTTTCCATCTCGGACATTTTGGAAATTCGGCTCCATCTGTTTCTTTCTGATGGAAAGATAGTGTATCATGGGCAAGGCAGGCAGGGCTCTGTTAATTAATGCTAATCCCTTAATCCCGGGGAGATGTGAGAGACTGAGCACTGAGTGCACAGAGGTGTCAGGCCCAAACCAGGAAAACTGCCTGTCCAACACAGCACCAGAGAGATTTTTCCCCTCTTATTATCTATATTTCTATTATCTATAGTTCAATAATTAGGTATTATCACAAGAGTTATTTCCCCACTGCTGGATGTCATAATCTGGTGAAACCACTTTTGCCACCAAAAAGAAAAGGAAAATTATTTCTTTTGCAGTTTTAAGGGGAATTAGAGGTGAAGTTTGCTAGGACAGCTTTTCTTCCCTTCTGCCTTTCCTCCTGGCATCAACATTTTTCTTTAGAGAAGAGCCCTGATGCCAAAAAGCACCATTTCACTTAGACAATTTACCATGTTTAATCTGGAACATTCCTCAGTGCTTTCATCCAGTCAATCAAAACTGTTCAGCTCTCAGCTTTGCAACATAAAAATACCCCTTTCTTCTTTTAAAAAATTTTTTGTGCATGTCAGTTCTTTAACACTTAAAACAAGCAAGAGCAGAAAACATCCAGATCATGTAATTCCCATGGAAAATTGCATTTGAATGAAAAAATTTTTCTCCCTAGAATGTTAGTATTAATCAAAAAAATTTAAAATAAACATATATATTGACTAGTTCTGCTTCTGCTGGTGCCTGTGTTTCCTTCTCCAGCAGGAAAGCACCACATCCCAGTGCATGCCAGGAGGCACAACGGGGCTGTAGGATTAAGGCCATAGTGACACATCCTACATCCTTTACCTCTCCTACTTCCCACTGGCAGACTTTGAGCTTTCAAAGTGACTGGCCCAGCAGGAAACAGCAGGGCAGTGTTTTGATGGCCTAAATTTCTTCTGAGTCACCTTAGCAGTGCCTTTCTTCTCTTGAATTTGCTCTGGGTTTGTTGCGTTGCTTGTTTCTGTGTTTCCCCTTGTCACTCAGCCTTGGGTTGAGGCCAACATTAATGCTCCAAAGGAGCTTGTTGGGCCTGGCAGAAGGGTGAGTTTTATTCCTGGATCATGATGACCTGGAATTTAAAAGGCCAGGAGATCTCCCCAGCTGGGGAGTGATGGAGCTGTGCCCAGGCTGGATGCTCACACCCACTCTGACTCCTGTGGGCTGTGATGAAGTCAAGCAAAGCAGAGCATGAAAAGGAGGGTGATGTTTTGCTAAAATTTGATAGTTCATGATGTGAAGCTCCTCAGAGTGGCTCACACCCTCTCCAAGGATTCTTGATAGACCTTCTTCTCTAGTGTGGTCTGTGCCCTCTGCCAGCATTCCCTACCCCTCCCTGTGCTCCTCTAGAGGGGAGGATCCACCCTGGATTTTCCAGGGTGTAAGATTTAGGAGCTTTTACTTTTCTTCTCAGTATTAGCAGGGTTGTAGGAAATCTAAAACCCGGGCTCCAAATTAAAAATTTACACCAATACCATTCCTGGTACATGCCATTAAAAAACTGCTGGGTTAAACAGGTACAGCACAATTCCACACACCCAGGAGTGCTATTCCAGGTCTAAAACCTTTCCCTCAAATGCTGGGAAGTCTGACTCTTTACCCAAAGCACTCTCCTTAATAACTCCATCCCTGCTCCAAACTCAGGTTGTCTTCGAGGATCTCTGACCTTCCTTTGCTGCTCAGCAGCAGGGATATGGGATGGGATGGGATAACAGGTGAGGCACATTCCCTGCTAAGGCTGTTTTGTTGAGTAGACCCAGCTGCTGGGGGATAAAAAGGGACCACCTGAGCAGCTCTGGGTTAGTTGGGAGCTGCTGGGGTAGCGTGAGCTCCTCTTTGCTGGGTCTCTGCAGATAGAGCTCTAGGTCTGCTGTATTTAAGGCCAGTATTTACTGTGTCCCCAACCTTTTCCTTTATTTTAAGAGCTAAAGGACTCTCTGGCTTTCTGCAGCTTTTCTTTCATGGCATAGGAGAAGATTTTGGGAAAGTAGAGCTCATCTTTTCATCAGTTGTTAAGAGAGTCAAAAGCACCAGCTTTTCCTTCTCTTTGGTGCTTAAATTCCCTTATCTTGTGGAGCAGCCTTTTGGTTTATGAAAGCTGCATGTGGGAATGGCTGGGAAGCCAAAAAAGGTGCCTGATGGGAAGCCAGGAAAGATGCCTGCTGAAAAGCATCTTGGCCAGAGTGTAGGAAGGGCAGCAATCCGTCATATGTGAAGGAAAAAATAGCCCTGATGCTGTGGTATGTGCTGATGCTGTGGATAAAACCCCAGCTGTGTTTAGTTTTATATTTTGTGGGATGGCTGAACTGGCAAAGGAAAGAAATGAAAAGAGAGCCATACATGCATAAAAAATAGAGACAGATAAGACCTAGGTCATCTACTCAATACTTTCCTGCCACTAGATGATTGTTCCTGGACTCAAATCTCTGCTCTGAGTTGTGGCTGGGAATACATTAACCTTTAAAACAATAGTATTAGAATTTTATATATTTTCTTTTACCAAAATGCTGGAAACCTGGTAAATGTGAAGGGCTGGTTGTGTTGAGCAAGTGGTCCCCCAGGAAACTGGATTTCAGGGGGGTTATTCATGAAGGAGCACTCAGCCTGTTAGAATTCCCTTGGAGGTGGTGCTGACCTGGAGCCCAACTGGCCGGGTCCTGAGCGAGGGGACTGGGCTCTGTCTTTCCAGGACTTTGTGGCCACTAGTGAAGCCCCCGCAAAACCAGTAGGGTCCCTGTGACAGCACTGGTTCTGCTGTCTGCTCTGTCCATGGGAATTCCAGCTGGAGCTGTAGGAACAGGTCTTGATAGTACAGGGAGTGGAGAAAGTGTTGCCTCAAGGCACGTGGTACTTTTTTTAACCTCTCATGTAGACTGATTAAATGGTACTTGGGAGCTGTAGAACTCCTGTGCGATTTCCACTCCTGTTTCTGTGCTGTTCCCTGGAGTTGGGTGGCAGGGAAATCATGGAATGGTTTGGGTTGGAAAGGACCTTGAAGCTTATCTTATTCGACCCCCCTGCCATGGGCAGGGACACCTTCTACTATCCCAGATTGCTCCAAGCCCTGTCCAACCTGGCCTTGAACATTCCAGGGATGGGGCAGCCACAGCTTCTCTGGGCACCCTGTGCCAGGGCCTCCCCACCCTCACAAGGAAGAATTTCTTCCAAATGTCCCATGTAACTCTGCCCTCTTGTTGGGGTTCGCCCTCTCTTCCCCTGGGGGAAATGGGCATAGGTGGATGTGTGGTGGGGCACGGGACTTCCCCTTTCTCTGTTCCCTTGGTCATGTGTACCCAAAATCCTGTTCCCTATTGGTCACTTTGAATGTAGCCCGCGGGAGTTCTGTACTTAGGGGAGTGTCCACGGCACTCTCGGGAGTTGTTCTAGGGTTGTTCCGGGGGACGGTCGCTGTTGGAGTCCATGCCGGGCTCCGGCCATGTGCGGCTGGGACAATAAAATCTGAAAACATCTATCAAATATCGTCTCCT
>VYZQ01025062.1:0-11317 GCA_013400655.1 Mystacornis crossleyi
AAGAACTGAGGGTTGAAAACACAAGGGCATGTGCCTTGGCAGTGGCTGCTGGGCCCTGAGTTTGTGGGGGGACCTTGCCCTGGGTCCCTGTCCAGGAGTGGGGTATAGTCCCTCCATTCTAGATAAGCCAGGAGCTGCCTTTGGGATACAGCAGGTCCAGCCTGGAAGGTGAAACAGAGCTTATGCACCCCAGTCCCTCCTCATGATCACACTTGGGAGATCACTTCTGGCAGCCGGAAATCAGGATACACACCATGAGGACATTCATGATGATACACTGTGGAGGTTGGACGGGGCTTGCTGCACCCCACATTCCTTTTTGCCTGGGAATCAACCCACATTTCCAGAAAAGACATGGATATCTCTGGGAGGTGACTTTGCTCCCCCTGGGGACAGCCTAAAGCTGGCTGAGGTCTGGCAAGGGGACAGTGTGGCAGGAAGCTCTGCACAGCACGCTGGGGAAGAGGGGCTGCCATCCCCTTCCCACCCCGACACCACTGCAGATATAAAGACCGGTCCCTTGCAAGATGTCACCATCATTTTCCTTGACTGTTCCTGGCAGTGTGCAGGCACAGGAGGAGGTCACACCTTCTCCAAGTCCCTCTGGATCTCCCATCATCCCAGTCTGCCCCACTGACGGCAGTGGTTTTGGCTGGTCTCCTCCAGCCCTGCAGCTATGCTAATCAACCACTCATCCCACCTGAATTTCCCTAGCCACAAGGAAGCCTTTTGCCCCGAGATCTCGGATGCCTTTGTGGCAGGAAAAGAGGTGAGCCAGGCGATCTCTGCCCCCTTGAAGGGCCAGCATCCATTTATCGCCCGAAACAGAGGTTTCTAAATCACATTAGCTGCACACGTCATTGCTCCCAGGCGGTGCCAAGTGACCCGTTAGAGCAGGGGTAATAACAGCAGATTTCCAGAGCGAGGAGGTTTGACCCTACACGAGAGGTGATGGGCTTCCTCTTCAGTAATTAACCCGTCCTGCTCCCACCCCTCGCAAATGCTGTGTCATTATTTTGCAATCTGGATCCTTCACACGAGTATCTCTGCTCTCATCGGCATCATTTATCCCTGGAGGACAGCGCTGGAGTTCATTGTATCGGCATTCACAGCTGAGATCGCTTTCCCGGAGGAGCTGAGAGGGGCAGGCAGTCAGCCTGCTTCCCCCAGCCCCGGGGGGAGAGCTGAGCAGGACGAGCCGTGCTGCCCCTATGCTGGGACGTGCTGTGCTGATCCCAGCAGGGAATTACAGGCTTCCCCCGCTCCTCTGTCCGAAGGTGCTGGGTGCTGGTTGCTCATTCTGCCGGCAGTGATGAGAGACTTGAGGCTGCCCACATTCTCGTGTGAAGCAGAGATGGGGCAAAGCCTTAGCTCTGGATGGAGCGATCCAAAGCTGCAGTTGGTTGAAGTGAGGAACATTTCCCTGGCCAGCCTCAGCCCAGCTCTCCGAGGGCCTCCCATGAGAAAGAAGCCAAGGCCACCGAGCCCTCGTTGTCCTCCCGTCACCATCCTCGGCTCAGATCTGCTGCACATACCAAACCCCACTGCTGAGGTTGCACAACTATTTCCATTAGAAGCCATAATTAAGGTCAAAAACTATTTCTATTATAACCCTGCTTTACTCACTCAGAGCTTCTTGAAAATTTCTCCTTTTGCTCTAATTTTTTCCATGCCCTGAGCCCAGAGGCAAATTGGGAGTTAATGTTTAAATTAAGCCTATTGGGGAGCATCTGAGAGATGTGAGAAGCACACTGTCCTGCTCCGGAAACAACCTGCATCCCCAAACCAGCTCCATGTCCAGATCTGGAGGGGGGACTTCGCTAGATCTGAGTGGAGGAGAAAGCTGATTAATATTAAGCTTGATTAATATGGGTCCATTGTTTAGACATGCCCCATAGAGCATTTATATTAATTCCACACTAGCACTGCGCTGTGACCCCATGCACTGTGCCCATGTGCGGATATTTGTGTAGCCTGAATATTAAAATAATTTCAAAATACGGAAATCTTGGCCACAGCCAAGATCAGATTAGCAATGGACAACAGCCCGAGTGCCCTGCCCCTGTGTTGAGCTGACATCTCTGCTCAGCCCCGAGTACCATTCGAAGATAAAAGATGAACCAGCACAGGAACGATTTAGCCTTAAAGCAGCCGTAAGTGTTTGGGTCTGGCAGATCACCTGCCGCGGGTCCTTCAGTGCTGCAGGGTGGGAGCAGGGCTGTTAGGAAGGTTACAGGCTTCAGGAGCAGACGGTGGGGAGATCCTATCGCTTCTGCTTGCTGCAGGCACATGGGGGTTGTTGCAATTAGTGTAATTTCCTCTAGGAATCTAAGAAAACACCAGTTCTCCAAATCTGCTGAAATTCCTACCCTTCCAGAAAGACAGGTTAGCAGCAGCCAGCCAGCACCTCCAAACCACCTCTGCTCACAGACAGAATTTGTGACTCATTAAGGCAACAAATATGAACAAGATCAATATCACCATCTTGAACAACTCCAGGTACGACTGGCATGAAAAAAATCATCTGATCCGAGCTGTGGGAGAGAAGAAACACTCTGGGGCAAGACCCTGCAGGTATTCCGCTGGTATCAGGCAGAGAGGCGGAGATGAGCTGGTGTAAAGGCGTAAGGGCGTTTTTGGAGGAGGTCTCCAAGGGTAGTTTCTCCTCCCAGAGAGGCTGCCCAGAGGTCTCGGGTTGTGTGCAGGGACGGGGAGCCGGGCAGACTGTTCTTGTGTGCATTAATCCCCTCCGTCTGCTCGCCATACGGGCTGCTGCGGCCGACCCCGGCGGGGAGAGGAATGCTTTTGTTAGCCCAGCGCACTTGGCAGCCGGGAGGGATCGCTGGAAAGCAAAGCGGGCACTTAACGAGCCGCGTCCTTCCATTATAATTAAAGTGAGACCCAGAAATCAAAGCTGTTATCTGCCTGCCTGCCTGCCAGGCGAGATGCTGCCCTCAGTTACTGCCAAGCTGGGGTCCAAGCCGAACCCATAGGCTTTCTGCCCTAAGGAATGGCTGTGGACATGGGCCAGGGCTGCCAGCGAGCCACTGGCACCAGCTGGTTTAATTTACAGGTAACCCGTCTCCAGCGCCGGAGGGCGGCCGCAGGCTGGAGAGAGACCTCCGGCTGTCAGGGATCAACAGGGACGAGCTCCCCCCATTTTCCTCCCAAGATTTCAGATGCTGGGTCACCTTCAGAAAGGAGGAGAGCCACGGTTTTTGGCAGTGGTTCCCAGAATAGAGGTGCAAGCATGGCTGTTCACGTGCTGTCTTGTCATTCCCCACGGCAGGGCGGTGGGATGAGCACAGGGAATGCAGCGAGCTTCACTCTGCTCAGCTCTGCCGGGGAAAGCCTGACAGCGAGTTTTCACCCCAATTGCTCTAGAAGTTACGTGCATAGGATGAGGAAAGGGGGGTTTTAGCAAGGAGAACCTTCCCTGCCCAGCATCCCAGGGCGTGCCATGGGTGTCAGCACAGCATCCCACTCCCCAGCAGGCCAGGACCGCTCCTTGTGCTGGGCTGGCGTCTCTGTGGCCACTGCAGAGACCAGACTCGGCGGGACCCTTCTGATTGGATCAACATCTAATGGCCACAGCTGGGGGGAACAGCCGAGCTGGGGACGGAGGGGTGAAAGGGCAACGACTGATTCACAAACCACCCAGTCACCAGAACAAAATTCCCCTTCTAACAAGGCATGGAGCAAACAAATTATCTTTGTTGTTAGGAAATCTGTAAGCACTTATGGTTATAATTACCATCTGTGGTTTTGCCATTCAGGTAAAGTAGCAGCAGCAGTGCTGATATGGGTTAGGCTCAACCCCGCGAGCTGCTAATCAAAACCAACCCCCTTTGCCTTCAGGTTGAAGATGATGTCAAACTTGATTGAACGTCCACCTTTGATGGCTTTACCTGAGACCTAACAACATCTGTGTCCTACTCACAGTAGCTCTGAAAGGTAATACGTGTGGAAGAGTGAAGCCGCCTGCCATCCAAGCAGTGAGCTCTGACCGAAACATCACAGCTTCAGGAATCAATAAAACACAATTCAAAAAAAAAAAAAGAAAGAAAGAAAAAAAGTGTAAACAACAGAGACCAAAGCCCAGAGAACTGGTCAGAAGATTTATATGCAGCTTAGTTCAAATTTCTGTAATCTATTTAAATTAATAGCCACGTCCCATGCTAAATTGCTTCCAGAGGCCAACAGCTTCCAGGTTATTTCATTCTTTGCAAGGGAAGCACAGAGGGGGACCTCGCTGTGGCTTTAACAATGTGATGCAGCTCATCCTTTGAGGGCTGAAGCCTGGATGTGGAAGGAGCTTGGACATGGCAGTGAGCTGGAGAGGTCCTGCTTACCTGCTGCCCAGCACCTCCCTGCAGAGAAATGCCGTGGGAAGCAGGTTTGGAGTTGCTGTACCCTGTACCCTTTGGAGCGGGACCAGGAGCATCCTCCCACACTCAGAGCCCATCCGTGCTGAGCCTAGCTGGGCACAGCAGCCAGCAGCACAAGGGACCCAGTCTCCCCACCAAGGACGTTCCCCCACCATGCTGCATGCTCCAAAACTATTCAGGCTTGCCCAACATTTTCCATTCTAAGATCTTCCCTCAAATCCTTATAACTGTGCCAGCATTAAGTTTTCAAAAATAAGAAAAGCCCCTGGAGCTGGGGGCATAACCCAGGCCAGGAAGATTTCAGCCAATGTGCCGAATCAGATTCTGGAAAACAAAGATGGCCAAATTGAGAAATTCTTGCTGCTGCTTCAAGGAGAAGCTTGAATTCCACTGCATTTGTGGTGGAGCTCTGAATTTCCCTGGGGTGCTACAGCAGTTTTCCCAGTGATAATTCTTCCAAGTTGTGCAATATTTTAAGCTTCTGAAACTCCTGGGTCACCCGTGCCGAATGAAGAACTCGCCTTTGCTGACCGACAACTCAGAGGATTTATGCAAGCCCCAGACTGTGAATGCTGGGAGATCAGAGCTCTCTCTGCTTTTGCACCTTGCAGAGGCTGAGGTGACTCCCATTTCATGGTGCAAACTCTCCAAATCCCCGGCAGGGAGAGAAGGGAGAGGACAACTACACACATGCCAAGGGAAAGGGAGGAATGTGCCAGAACCTGGTCGAGGAGGGCTGGGACTTGGCATGGGCAAGAAGAGTGCCACAGAAGTGCCATAGAAATGCTCAAGCTGGATCACGGGATCCTCAGCCTCCTGCAGTGGGAAGGCAAGGCCATTTGTCAAATACCACCTCTTATTTGTGCTGGGAAGAAATATTTAATTCCCTGTGGGAAAAATACCTGATGTCAGGGCTTACAATTTTCATGAAATGGAGTAGCATCAGACCACCAAGACTGGAAGCTACACTCAGCTTTCGCCCCGTATCTGTAAGCTCTTGAGAAGGAAGAAAAAACAATTCAGAAAGGTCTCCTCCCTCTCTCCATCACACACTTGGTATCTCAACACAAAACCCCACCTAAGCAGAGTTTGATTTTAACTCATTCTCTCTACCACAACCCACCTCTGGCAGAAACTAAGCCCTGGGAATGAGAGCTTCAAAAACTGAAAGCAGGAAAATCTCCTGGAAACCATTACACAACCCAGCACTGTTGCGACACGTCTGAGGTATAATAAACAAGGTGCTCGACATACCAGCAATACCATTGCTCTGCCCTGCGTCACTGCCACCCACTTGGAGGAGACTTTTGTCTGTCCTCAAACCTCTTCTGAGCCTCACGAGCCAGGCTGGGATCCTGCTCCAGTGTTATCCTGGTCACTCAGCCCCAAGCAGCCACCATCCTGGAGGGAGGTCACAGTCCTGGGAAAACGGTGTTGCATGGATTTGATATTGCTGTTTTTCTGGATGGGACTTCTGCTGAGGTTTCCCTGGTTCCATTTCTGTCTGTAAGCACAGTGATCACTCTGACTGTGCATGGTAAAGGACCCTTCCCTGCACCTCGCCTGCTTTGGGGTGTGGTACGGTGACTGCAAACCCCTACATCCAACAGCATCCCTCTCCCTATGCTGGGATCCAGCACCATGGGTGCAAAAACTTCTCACCAAGGATGGAGAGGTTACCCCTGCTCCCAGTGCAGCTCTTCTGTATAAACCATGTCCCACAGATTATCATCTGAGGGCAATATTTTAACCACAAACTATTATTGTTTATCCATTATAGAGGCAGGCAGGTGCAGGAGGCACTTTGCACTGAGTCATGACCGTGTAAGTTATGGCCGGGGGGATCAAGGCTCTCAGTGGCACCGAGAACTGCCATTACTCTCCAGTGTTACCTGGAGATCTCCTGCAGACAACTCCCCCGTTTGTTCAGATTCCCCCCAGCTTTTTAACAAGCCCTTTCCCTAGGCACAGCTTCTCCTGCTTCTCGCTGGCAGAGCCCTGGAAGGAGCCAGCCCAGCCATTCCCCAGATTCAGGGACCGTCAGCACAGCGCTGATCGCAGGCGTCCCCGGGAAGGCTCAGTGCCCCGTGTCCCCTAGGAACAGGCAGCTCACAGGCAGGAGCCTGGCAGCTTTGCAGTCCCCATTTAGGCACCACTGTCCCTGAGGATGGGGGATGCTGCAAATGCCCCAAATCGAACGTGCCCTGAGGCAGGTGGCCACTGGGAAAGCAGGGCACACAGAGGCTTTGGCACCCTGGCTCATTGCTGTTACCAGTTCATTGGGGAAGGGAGGTTTTGGGGGCAGACTGATGGATGGATGGATAAAGAGCACAGTCTGGCAGCCAGCCTCATGCTGGTCATCCTCACACTCCCTCCTTTCCAGCCCCAGACACTGGCAAATTTCTTCCTGGAAATATTTGTAAACTGTAGGCAGCTCTTTTAATAACTGCCACGACATGCTTTAAAAAAACCCCAAACCCCCAAATCCCAACGGATTTCATGTCAATGTCTCCTTCAAGCTAATGTCATGCTAATGCTGAGCACAGTGAGTGGTGCAAGAAGGTGGATTTACAGCAGAGGCACAAGGTGAAGCACTGAACCCCCTGGGTTTTGGTCCCAGCTCTGCTGCAGCTCTGCCTGTGTTGGAGGAGATGCCTGTGCTCACATTCCCACCATGCTGTGCCTCAGTTTCCCCAATGAACACAGGAGGAGTACAGAGGCTGGGAAGCATGTCCCTACCCATCAAGATCTTGTGGAGAGATGAGTGAGGAAAATACATGTTATTGATAAACTACTCAGGGATGTCTGCTCCCCTTCTGGGAGCAAAGAGTCTGGGAGAGACAGGGACTGGGTTCCTTCAGGATCTGGTGCCTGGTGGTGGGAACAGTGGAGGCTGCAGAAAGCCATCTTGAGGGATAATTCCTAGCGCCTGCTCCTGGAATGAGTGAGAAGAGATGCTTCAGCCTCCTTTATCAGACTGGAGAAAGGCACAAGCAGCAGGGTCCCAGTCACAGCTTCCCTGGTCCCATTTCTGCTTCTTCTGCCCCAGGGGATCAGCTCTGCCTGGTACTCACCCAAACCAAGCAGCATCCCTCCCAGCCCTGAAGGAGAGAGGTGAAGGGGCAGAATGTCACTCTGGCCAGGTCACCCTGAGTGGCTTGGACCATAGAATAGAACAGAACAGAATATCTTGAGCTGGAAAGGACCCACAAGGATCATTGAGTACAGCCTTTGGCCCTGCACAGGACGACCCCAAACTCTCTCCACTGAGCAACCCAGGGGATAAAGTTCAATCCCCAAGAAGACCGTCCAGGGATCAGTCAGAAAAAGGCTTATATACTCTGAAAGACACTTTCCGTGCCAGAGAACATCTCTCTGCTCTGCTCAGCCTCCAACACCAGGTGTCAAAAATCCCACAGTGCAAACACCTCCGTCCTGTTTTCTCGAAAGCTTTTCACACCACGTGCCTCCCTCCACGTTATCACACCGCACGAGCCTCTTCATCCCATGTTTGTTAAAAGCATCCAAATGGGAGGTTGGTGCAGCTGACAGCTCTGGGACAGAGCAAGCCAGACTCACATCTTCCACACTACTGGTTTCCCAGTTTTCAAATGGTTATGAGCTCACAGCTCTAGGACAGCCGAGTCTCACCCTGCCACGATGGCATTCACCGGCACAGGGAGCATTTCCTGTGGGTAACGCAGTCGCTCTGCTGGGCTTCCAGACCCCAAGATTTGTATGTCTGATAATTCACATTGGGGAACACTCGTACATTGATATTTCCAATATTTGGGTGCTGTAAAGCAAGCGCAGCTGATGTGGAGTCATTAATACGTAATAAATGCAACTTCACTGTGGTGCTTTGACAGCCACAGTTTTTTCATAAGAGAATGACTCTTTGGAACACATTTTAAACCCAAACAAGCTTTTTCCTGGCAGTTGGCAGAAAGTGGCTTTTTAGGAGGTTTCACTGGCTCATAAGACTTCAGGTGTACCTTTGCTGAGCCATTCACCTTTAAACCTCCATAAAGGCATGAACAAGTCCTGCAGGGCTCTGGGGGCACAGCTGGGGTAGTGGCAGCCTGGTGGGGGATGCAGGTTGGTGAGCTGGGTTGGGGAGGGGTCAGCCCACAGCCCCCAGGTGGGCTGGTGGTATTTCCAAAAGGGGTCTTGCAGCCCTAACCTGTACGGATGACACTGCCTACTGGCCTGGGATCCGGTGGGATTGTGCTTGGGATGCTGCTGCAAGGCTGGATTTTTATTCCTTGGTTGGTTTTTCTTTAATTCCAGAGGTCTGGTTTGAGTCTGTGGGCTGACACTGGATTTCAGCGCAGACATCAGGCAGCGCGGCTCTTCCCGCATCAGCTCACACCTGCTTCGCAAAGCTGCTCTCCATCCAACACACACAGCCTGTTTGCAAGCTCCGTGTATGTTTGCATAACCTCGGGTTTTTTTGGCCGGAAACCAGGCTTTTGGGAGGATTTCTCAGGCTTTCAAAACCCATCATGGTGCTGGGGCTGTATGTGTGCTCTAACCACACAACGTGACAGGCAGGAGGAAGGAGAAGCGGCCGCGGGAGGGAAAGATGGGTCTGTCCAAGCTGTGAAAGCAGACTTTTTGGGATCACACCTTGCTTTTTTTTCCTCTCCTCAGAGATATTTTCTTTCAAACATCATAAAAAGGTATTGGATATTCTTTCAAGGATGCCCAGGAGAGAGAGCAGAAGGAAAGCCAGCCTGCAGTGTGGCTCTGTGGATAACTGATTGCTTTGCTCATTTTGGTCTGACCCAGAACAAATATGTTTCATTTTTCCAATGAGCTGGTAAAAAAAATACAGTCCCCTTATTTCTAGTTTACTTAGAGCTGTTCCTTTTTTTTCCTTTTCTTTTTTTAAATTCTCTTCTTAATGCAGGGCAATTTCAGAACAAAAAGCCAAAATAGAGACTTGAAAAATCACTTTTCAGGGTTTTCTTATTCTTGTCAATACAATTTGCCCCGCTCAGCCTGATTTCACAAACCATTTGCAGTCACCTTGAAACACCTTTTTTTGGCCCTTTCACTGCTCACCAGTCACCCTGCCCAGCTGTGGTCCCAGTGCCCCCAGCCAGGATGCCAGGGCACCCCAGCACCCCCAGCTTCTGTGCAGGATGTGTCTGGCAGTGCTGTGCTCCCCTCTGTGCCGGGCTCGACACCGTTCCCCCAGCGAAAGACGCTTCAGAGTAAAGCTGAGATGTGGTTTGCCAAAATATTTGACAACACGAAACGCTGCTTGGCCGGGTGCCAGAAACCCGATTTGAAAAGTGAAATTCGGCATGCTCCAGCCCCAGGAGCCGTTCCCACGCAGTCAGGGAGGGCACTGGCAGCACCCAGGCATGGGGATGAAGCAGAGGGGCCATCACCTCCCATTTTGACCCTGCTGAAGCATGAGCATCCCCAGAGCTCCCAGGGCTGTGGGAGGCAGTCTGCACCTCTCCTGCCCAGATGACAGGGCTGAAGTGATGCTACACCCACGCACCCTCTGGCAGCACAGAGGGAGTTTGCCCGAGATGGGGCAGCCCGCTCTCCTCCAGCACTGCTCCCAGCCACAAACCCACCCTGACACAGCCTTTAGGTCCCACTGGCTTCAGCACAGCCTGCAGCTGAGGTGCCAGCCTGAGTGAATGAGCCCTTGCTGAATGCCAACGTTTTCCCCCACTCACAGGTGGCTCAGGGGGACTGTGCCAGGCTGTCAAATGGTCCTGGCACGGCACCATTCCCTGGTCCCTGTTTGGGAGCTGTGTGCCATATGCCCTCCTTGCTGCAGCTTTCACGGGACTCCCATCTGCCAAAAGTGATGGCTTGGGTGAGGAGCAGAGCACAGTGGGCAGCAAGGCTGCCATGGGGTAGAAAAACCTCCCTCATGTCACTAAAAAACGTAGAAGTGTCTCAAAGCCCCTGTGGCAGCAGGACAGGATGCAGGCCAGGGCACAGACATGCTGCTTCTTTCCTTTGTAACTCAGTCAGGATTTAACGCTGGGTAAATCTGTCACATGGACCTCATCTTTTTCCCTGCACCGTAAAGTGCTGAGCACACATCAGGGTGCTGTAAAACTAACTCATAATAAGAAATAAGGTCTTCCAGGATGAAAAACGAATGCGTTATCCTCAGCACAGGGAGAGGTGTGATAGAGGTAAGTGATATATTTGGGAGGCATCCCTGCCTTATCTGCACTTTATCCTCCTAACCTTGCTATGCCAGGCGTTGAGGCACCCACTTCTGCCCAGGCTGTTGCCCCTCCATCACAGCCCTCACAGGATGCCCAGAGCTTCAGTGGCTGCATGGAAAGATGCTGCCCATTGCCCTCCCACTCCCCACCAGACTCCACTTGGAATGGCCAGGGTTGGTTCTTGTGCAAACCAAATGCTCCAGCCTTCATTTGCATCACTTCTTCTGTGTGCCAGAAAGAGAAAAACAAAATTAAAGAGCAAAGCATGGCAGTAAATACAAATCTAAAAGCAGTGAGCAGCATCCCCGGCAGCAGTAACACATGTCCAAAGCACTCCAAATCCCAGCATAGAAAGATGGCGCTTCTGGAAAGAGGTAGCAGAAAATAGGAAAGTCTTCCCTGAGATCCCTGAAGCATAAATCCCCGATTTGAGCTATGAAGTAGAGCATTAAGATGGAAGAAAAAAGCCCAACCCTTTTCCAGTATGGTGATGTTCATGAAAAGAATAAATATCTGGAAGGAGAGTGGCTGTTATTGCTGGAATAACACAATCACAAAGGAACACACTGCAAAGAATTACACTGGAACTAAGAGGGATGGACGCTCGCTCTCTATGCAATTAGGCACAGCTCTGAGGCAGGGAAACACACATTTTTCCAGAAACACTGAGCTTCTCCGTAGCACAGAAACCACCTCCTGGATGGCAGGATAAAGTATTAAAAA
>VYZQ01025088.1:0-11057 GCA_013400655.1 Mystacornis crossleyi
CTTCTTTAGAGACGCTTTTGGAAAGGTCACGGCATTTTACCATCTCATGCCACCGCAACAACAAAGGGAATTTCTGAGCAAGAAAAGACAAAAGCAAAGTCATGCTCTGAATTCTCAATCAGCCAAATCATGATTTAAATAACACAGGAAAATACAAAATCTCATTCTCCTGGAAAGCAGTTATGATCAGAGGTGATGTAAAAAGAATATGAGTTCTACATGCCCTCAGAAATCCTTACCCTGGGGATGAAATCAAATCTCCTAAGATCTCCTGAGGTGAAATCACTCTATTTACTTAGGCTACCAGTCAGCTGGAGCAGAGTCAGGTGAGCTCTGAAGTCTTATTTTTTCAGCTGTTAACACTGACTGGAAGTAACAAATTCCTGGTAGGTGTAGATAATATACTCCAGCATTTTTTCTCAGTCTGGATGTCTGAGAATTCCTTGCATAAAAGGGAATACTGTTCGAAATAAAAAGAAAGTACACATCTTCACATCTCAGAAAACTACTGCAACTTATGTGGTGACATTGTAACCTATGTCACCTGAAACCCAATTGATTCTTGGGTTGGATATATCTAGGAAAAACAAAACAGATATGAAAATAGAAAACTGGGCCTTCCTTCACTTGTAAAATGTCTCTGGGGTCCTGAGTTTTCCCAGTGTTAATACCAAGTGTAACTAGATTAGAGAGTCATAAACTTTGCTGTGATTTGTTTTGATTGTAGCAACGAGAGTATACACATGCACAGCACTCCTGGGCAGCAGTAACCATGATTTCATTATTGTATTTTTTCATGATATTATTTATTACCACACCTGAGGGAGTCCAAATGAAGACCAGCATCTCATATGGCAACACAAACCTGCAGGTTTTTACAGTGTGAGAAATACAGGTGTTGTCTCCAAGTTTTTGGACTTAAATTCTGTGAGAAGATTCTATGCAACAGGGACATCTGTGGTGTCTTCGACAAATATTCTTAGAAAGTGTCTCTAATTAGTCTACTTCTCTTATCTTTATTCTACTTTGAAATGGAGTAAATTTCAGGATTTCAGCACAATCTATTTTCTGTCACCATTGTTCTGCAAAATCACATGAAAAATAGGTAAATCAATTTTGGGAGCCAGAAATGGAAATGTTGGATCAGACAAATCAGAACAAGGTAGGTGGCTTGATCTTCAGGAAAGACTTGTGATATAGTCTCTTCTTCTACCTCCTTTCTCAGGCAAAGGTAAAAACAGCTTGTTAAATAAGCTGAAATTCCTTATCTGTTCTTTCAATCCCACTCTTCCAGTACCTGTTAGTGCATCAAACAATTATGCAGAGACTCCAACACGGGCTATGTAACATATTCTGGGAACATGCAGTAAAAAAATCTTATTAGCTGTCTCCATTAGCTGAAGTGAGCAGGAGCATAATAGTTAGTAAGCTGAATTTTAGGTGTAGGGCATTACACATCCCACAGAGATAACAGAGAAAATTCATGCCTCTTTTAAAAGCTGTCAGAGTGTAGGCTGGGAAAGATAATACAGCACTGGGTTATACTAAGATCAGGTACTATGCTGCCAAAAAAAGTGGAAACTTAAGCAAAACTACAAAAGCTCAATTTCTGAAGCTAAATTTTGCCACAGGGTCAGATTCCCATGTTGTTGGGTAGCTGAAGAATCCTAGAAGACAGATAGCCAGGCTCGAAGCAGTTCACTGCAGATCTCTGCAAACTTCCCACAGAAATCTGCACTGAACAGGGAGACTTTGGCCCTTGCACACTTCTTGATTTCTTGCACCTGTTCTTCATTTCTAGGAACAAGTAGTTACAGTCACGAAGGACCAACCACACAGATGCCATTCCTCCCTGTCCCATTTGCCATCCAAGTCAGAGTCACACCGAAATCCACAGGTGTCACCAGTCCCTCTCTGGACTTAAGTACAATGGAAAGAAAGAATTAAAAGTGGAGACAGCAGTCAGGCTTTCCTGAAGTGAACATTAGAGCTGAAAATGAAATCTTGAAAACTGCAAGATTTCAAGAGCAGACATTTTGGTTCATGTGTTCAGACTGAGAAATGGAGACAAATCAGAGAGAAGAATGCATTGAAGCTGATAGTCCTAGAGGCAAAGCTTGGCATGGGGAGAAGTTCTTTGTAGAGTTTGGTCAGTAACTATTGTTTATCTAGCCATTGATGAGAAAAATCGTAGAATGATTTGGGTTGAAAGGGACTTTAAAAGCTACCTAGTTCCAACGCCCCTCCAATGAACAGGGACAGGTTTCACCAGAGCAGGTTGCTCAAAATGCCAGCCAACCTGGCCGTGAGCATTCCCAGGGACAGGGCATCCAGGGCTTCTCTGGACAGCCTGTGCCAGTGCCTCACTACCCTCACAGTAAAGAATTTCTTCCTAATATCTAATCTACACCTATCCTCTCTTAGTTTAAATCAAGTGCTACTCTTCACACACGGGCATCACTTTCCCCATAAGTAAGCAAAAGGAATTTGGCAACCTGGACAGGACTGCCACCCCTGCCAAGCCTACTGAACTCTCAAAACAACTTCCCCCAAGGATTCTCAGGTATTTTAAAATTGTCTAAACTGAATTGACAACACCAGCTGCACCATTCAAAACTGCAAAAAGCCTTATATGGTCCAGCCTTCTACCAGCATCCCAGACATAGCTTTTTCAGAAATGAATTCAAGTTGAGAGTGAATTTGAGAGGAGATTTTTCCTTCATGGGAAATCTAAAACTTAATTATTTAATCAGATGCCACTGCTTTATTGCTATAGGATAACAAGGAGGGAGGGGGTGGTGTCCATATTCCTTTTTGCATAGGGGGCATTTATAATTTACACACATGAGACAAGAATGGGTACTTTTCATTTTTTGTTACAGCAGCAAGTCCCTGTATACTCCTTCATGAAACAGCTTGTCTAAAATTCTACTCGACAAATGTATTCTCAAAAGTGTCTCAGAGGTTTGTTTCATCTTCATTAGCAGTTCAACTATTTTTAATAACAAATTTTGAGGACAGGTGAAAAGGGAGAGATCGTCTTGCTGACAACTATTGCTGAGAATTAATTTTATTTTGTGTGTGTGTGTGTAAACAACTTAAGATAGACCAAACAGCATGTGACACGTTTAGGAGGAAATTACATCTCTCCATACAGACACCTGTACTTGTGATTTAGAAAAATGTCCATTTTGAGCACATAGTATATAAAGACAAGAACAACATGGCAGCTTCTAGTGTCACGTTCTTGATCTAACAACTCAGATGAAGAGAAAAACAGGATATGTTTGTTTCCCTAGACACAAAAGCAAATGAGCTGTGGTCTTACATAATTCTAGTTATATAGAATAGAGATATTTTATTCCGATCCTATTTATGGGACCAGATCCTCATCCCTGGCACACTTTACACTTGATAGGAGATTTTTTGACTGTATAAAGCCAGGGTTGATGACCTGACACTGTGTGTTCCTGAATTCTCTTTCCCAAGATACAGAGAGAACTCTGACAGTCTGGGGCAGCAAGGGATGCATCTGGGATCCAGCTATCATTGTCCCAAAAAAAGCAGCCCACGGATCAGACTAATTCATTCCAGGAGTCAAAATAAGGAAGGAATAGAAAGGTGACAGAAATTTACTCTTGTCTGCCTAACCAAAAGAGTAAGAACACTCTCCACATACCTGTCAAAAAGGAAATGCATATGACATATGCATTTATTTTAGACTGCAAAATCTACTTAAACTTTTATCATGTTTATGGAAGACCTTGACATAATGAAAAGGGTGACTACACAAAAACATCAAGGGAAATTTTGCTCTAGATTAGTTTTCACATGGAAGAGCACCATGCAAAATATGCAGAGCTGGAGTTGACCTAGCTAATTCCAGAACCAAGTTTCAGCTAATTCAGTCTTTTGAGTGGTTAGGCTTATTTTCTCATGCACAACACAAGATCTCGCTTTTGAAAGGAAGTTACTGTACCTTCAGCTGACTCTTTGCCAACCCTTAGCAGAAGGACCAGCTTCACTGCTACTGTCTCCTAAAGGTACGGCATTGATCTTTCATATCTTTAAATTGAAGGCATTTCTTGAAGAAGTTTATCTTAATTAATTTATGAAAAAAACACTACTAAATCAGAATCTGGTATCTGTTCTTTGGAAATAATCAGAATTTCTCCTTCTTTTCAGAGAGAAGAAAACACTTTATTTTCCTTAGATGATAATTCCAATTAAAATGTCTACAAATCACATCAGATTAATTAAGTTTTATCTGAAAGTACAAGTGTATATATTTTACTTATTAATGTATTTCATTTGCACAACTCCGGTTATAAATATTGATCTGTTTGGACCATTAGCTGAAGTGCAGCTTTAAAAATAGAATTATTAAATTCAATAAAACCTAAATTTAAGAATAGAAATTTTTGTCTTTTAATACAGCAACCATCAGCATAGCAGAAGCCAGCTGGGTTGAAGAAGAAACAGCTATAAGGCTGTTTCCCACAGCAGCGTCTGAAACAGAGATTACAAGTGTATTCTTCAGCTGTTAAGAAGAATCATAGTTTCTTCTGCTAGTTTACTAGTGTCAAGTTGGCTTAAAAGAGTCACCATAAATAGATAATATAGGGTAGCCTGTGCCAAATATGTTTATTAGGCTAAATAAGAGTATTAACCTTAAATGCAATGTGCTTTCATGTCCACGTACAAAGTCACTGATGTGAAAGGTACTTGCTGTTACAACTCTGCATTCTGTGTCATCTAAGACTTGCAGGAGCTGCACTCTGGTCATGGTCAATCAAACTCTTAAAGACCACGAGGGCACTGAAAAGTTCATCATTATCTTTCTGTTATTCTTTTGCAAGGAGGGTAGGAATCTCAGGGGGTAAGAGAAGCATGCACAATGAAAAGGGGAAGGAATAAATAAATTATAGTTTTCTAGCAAAAGGTAAATTCATCTGTGCATCTTGGGTTTCCCATGATCAGAGAACAGTGCCTACTGTTCCAGAATACACAGAATGCAGAGCGATAGCAGAGTTAAAGGTGAAACTAAGAAGGAAATAGGAGTTTATCCTAGCTCTGTCTGCAGAAGAAGTGATATTGATGCTAATGATTGCCAAAGAAGACTCAAAGAGAGTTTTGTTTATGATTTATAGGGTGGATGGTTCTCATAGAGCACTTTCCAGCTCACATGTGACTGGGTGAAGAAATAAGGTAGGACTGAAAACAACCCGCACCAGCTCTACCCTGTCTGGTAGATAAGGGGCGATGGGGAGCACCCTCCAGGTTACAACTCACGCATCAGGTTGGTTCCAAATCTTCTGAAATAGCCCAACTTCCTATTTTACTTGGGTTGGGATGAGAAAACCAGATCAGTTTGAGGTCGATTTGGCCTAACATTCAGCAGAGAGCTCACAAAGTGTTCTACTTGCTGAGCTACTGTCCTCTTAAAACAATCCAATGCAAGTAAATGCTATTTAAATCGATTCTGTGCATTCACAGACAAAATTGGTTTAAAATTTATTATGTGTTGTGGCTCACCCTGTTGAGAGAGAACAGAGCATACATTTTAAAAAACAAGCAGGTTTTCTTAAAATAATCAAACATTCAATAAAAGAGGTTTATTGCTGCCATCTTTATTTGTTAGGATGGGGAATAGATTTTTTTACTCTTCCTCTTGCAAGCTAAGCAGTGTTGAATAACCATGGGAAGGATATAGGAATTTGGTTTATTAAATTTAGTAATAATTTCAATTTTCTTTGAATTTATTTTAATCTTGATTTAAATGTATAATGCGGTGTATTCATCTCTGCAGTTCTTGAATTGCCCACTTGCATAAGAAAATACACTCCAGAATATGCTTATTAAAGGGCATAATGGCTTTGAGGGATTTTTAAAAGCAAAGAGACATTATAATCTTCTTTCACTGTAGTAGTTGCGTATTTCAAATGTAGGCAATGTTTGCTCTACAATTATTAATTATTATGGCTGCCACATGCAATTAAAGAACAGCTTGTGCTCTTTCTATGGCTCACTTCAAGCATTCACCATGTAAGTCATTACTGAAATAGCTGGATCAGAAAATATTAATGGTTAACACTTGTATGATCTTTACTCCCCAAAACCCTAAAATAACTTGCAAAGGAGGGGCATTATTGACCTGTTGTTCCAAGGAGGAAAAGTGAAGGGTGGAGACATTCAGGCAAAAAAATTTGCCTATCTGAGGTAATTCCACTTGTAGGAACTGTGCATGGACAGTACAAAGCCTTTTCAAAGGCTTTTCACCACATAGTGAAAGGACTTTCAAAAAGCTTTCAACAAGCTTCCTCTTAAAGGGCTTTTAATAAATGTTTTCAAAAATGCTCAAAAAAGAAAAGGAGGGAAGAGTGAGAGGATAAATTTGTTAATGCTCAATTATTCAGAAGCGTGGAAAGGAAAGGATTCTGTGAAAACACACAGAAATATAGCACAATAGTGCAGAATAACATGAAAGGCGAAATGCAGTTCCAGTAAATACACAGTGATGCACCAGGAGACACAATTTAACCTGATATGTGCAAGGACGGGCTCTGAACTATCTGCCCTGTGTCCAGAATGAGAACTCCCAGTTACAGCAGCTGATTCCATAAAAACATCCGTGACCCAAGAAAAACACTGGGGATGCTTGGAAATATCAGGAAAGAAATAGAGAATCAGGCTGCAAAAGTAATTATTTCTTTTTATAAACCCATGGTGTGCCCATAGCTCAACACTGACTGCAGTTCTGACTTTCTGGTCAGAAAGGCTGTATAAGGGTGAGGAAACATTCAGATAGAGGTATCACACAGACAAGAATAATGTCCAAAGTAGAAAATACTAGATTAAGACTCTTTTGCAGAGAAAAGAGAGAACCAAGGGTACATGTGACACAAATTAATAGAAATGTCAATAACATTGAGAAGATCATTAGGAAATTATTTGATTTTTCACAGTGGAAGTAATAGGGGCAAAAAATAACATTATCAGATGACAGGATGAAATCAAACAAAAGAAGGCATTTTTTCAAGCAACACAATTAAACTGAGAAATTTCTTGCCCAAGATTATTCTAAATAATGTTTATTCTTACCAGTTCAAAAAGCAACAGGCCCAATGCATGGAAATTATTCCACCAAGGATGGTAAACCCAAAAAAAAACGTTTATAACCAAGGAATTTGTTAAACTACAGATTGCTGGAAGCAGGGGGAATATGCCAGGGAGGTATCACCGTATACTTACTGTATTGTGTCTTCCTCAAGCATTCAGTCCTTGACTACTGTTGAAAACCAGCTACAGGCTAGATGAATCTTACCGTCCTTTAAAAAATGCCTCTGAAGAGGGCTGAAGAGGGCCTCTACAAATGGAAGTATTTCTGTTGATATTGATACTTCTGTTGCTTATCGTGGTCAGTGGGCTTGCCCAAAGAAACCCAATGGATTCCAAACAGAATTCGATGCCATAGATGATACCAACATCTATGAATGATTTCCTCTTGGGTGGAAGGATAAAATACTGACTATGTTAAAATCAGCAGAAATTTTGGCACGCCCTGCAGTAGAAGAAGGATTTTACCTCGTTCTACCTGATTCCCAAGACTCAACTACTCCTGACGCATCAGGTGACTGCCTAAATGGTCAACATGAAAGGACAAGGTTTCCAAAGGACAGAACTTTGCAGCATGCGTGCTGGTTTTGGCTGGGGTAGGGTTAATTTTCTTCTCAGTAACTGGTATGGGGCTGTGTTTTGGATTTGTGCCTAAAACTGTTGATAATGCAGAGATGTTATTGCTGCTTGCACAGAGTGAAGGCCTCTTCTGCTGCTTGTACCACCTCACCAGTGAGGGGGCTGGGGCTGCACAAGAGGCACACAGCCAGGACAGTGGATCCCAGCTGACCCAAGGGATATCCCACACTCTACAGCATCATGATCAGCACAGAAAACTGGGGGAAGACAGGAAGGGAGACGTTCGGAGCAACAGCATTTTTTCACAATCACCGTTACACTGATGGAGCCCAGCTTTCCTGGGGATGGCTGCACACCTGCCTGCCCACAGGGAGTGGTGAATGAATTCTTTGCTCGGCTTTTGCTTTCCCTGTGAAGCTGTCTTTATCCCAACCCATGGGTTTTTTCATTTTTACTCTTCCAGTTCTCTCCTCACCCTGTGAGTGGGGCAGTGAGTGAGTGGTTGTGGAGTACTTGGTTGCTGGCTGGGGTTAAACCGCAACACATCTCTTCAACAAAACATGAGAGGAAATGTTCAGGAACTACAGTACTTTATACTAAAACAGCATGCAAAAATGTACGAGCACAGTGACTCTGGAATTGGTCTGCTGCAGTTAGTCTTATCAACATATTAGCTCTGTTTTAACATTCAGATAGCTGAGGCTGAAAGCAAACCTGATTTTGCATCTTAAACAGAGACATGTAAAATGTTTTATAGGCTTTCACACTTTATTTGAAGATTATCATAAAGTGAGATTTTTTCATACCACAAAGCATGTAAACCATAAACCTTTTAAGACTGCTGACAGTTATCACAGGTTTTTTTTTTTTTTTTCCAGAGAATGATCTGGTCTATATTTTCATCAGAATTGAAAGCATCAGAACTTCAGTTAGAAGTCCACAAGTTAAAATGAACTGTCCCTAATTGAACAAAGCCTCCCTGAAAAGAAATTGTACTTATATGGATTCTGCAAGCACATTTTCATTGGCCTTTTATAAAATATTTGATTCAAAATATCATTTGATTTTTAAAAATGAACATGTTAGTAAATTTCAAAAAATATTTGACTTAGGGGTTGAAACACAGACTTATGAACTAGAGAATGAGTAAACAACCTCGTATAGCAATATAAATTTACCATATTATTTTCTTGATCCATGCAAAACCAATAAAGAAATGGAAATAGAATCACTGCTTGTTAAGAAAACCTCTCTATAATGCAGCATTTTCTGCACGTGCCTGACATGGCCCCATTTATTAGTGAGAGTCATTTCAATATTTCTTTAGGAACAGCAATTTGCTTAATTGTGGTTAAGCAAGATGGCTGGAAACTGCTGAGATACAGAGAGATTTTTAACCATGACAATTCATGGCGTAAACTAATCTCGCCTTGACAAATGACTCAAATTTTTGGATTTTAAGTCTAAATCCAGCAGATGAAACTAGTCCACTGAGGGTTTTAATAATAAGAAAGGGGAAATGAGATGAACTATATAGCTAAATTATAACTATATAGCTAAATTATTGTAACTAGACAGTTGGAAAAGCAGAGACAGTTTGCACTAGTAACAAGTTAGATCTCATGAAACCATGTAATGGAATAAAAACCTTAACAAAGAATTAAAACAAAGATGGAGGACTTTAATTGAAAACTTGATCAATTAGCACAGAGGCCATAAGAAGGAGGCAACAGAGCATGAAATTTGATTAAACTGAACCATACGTCCTACTTCATTTTCAGCAATGTAGCAAAACTGATGACCTTGAAAAGAGAAGACATTAGAAGAGTGTAAAATAGCAGTTATCTCAATGCTGGCTAAAATAGAGAACTGATAATAAATATTGTACTGTAAGGAAGCCTTAAATTAAAATCACATACATATTCAGAATGGAGAGATGGGTAGTCATAAATTGCAGTAATTGACATACAATCCAAATTTATTACAATGGATCTAGGCAGAGGGAAAGCAAGAAAGGGCCCTAACTCCACAAATCTGACAGATGGAGCAGATCATACTCCAACTCGCTGACTACTCAGATTATTTTTTGATAGTTGGCATGATTCTACCGCATTAGGTGATCTTTTTGTAGTTGGTAAAGTAGATTAAATTATAAAGATGCCCTGAGCATCTACAGTAACACAGCATTAGAGTCACAGTGTGATTCTTCTGTTTTGACTCAAAATTAAATCAGAAAAAAGGCACTCCTTCATCCATGTCACACTACCATAAACCTACCAAGAGTTCCCTCTTTTTGATAGGTGAAAAATTAGGTGAACCTGATACACTGCTTTGAATACAGGAATGTGTTTGTTCTTGTTGCAGAGAGGTAAAGCTCTCCATTGCTCTTACAGACCCCTACAGCACTTGCCCACCCAGCTATGAGCCCATATTCTCGTAGGACTAAATGCAAGGACTCTGACATGTTCCTATTGTCATACAGAACCACCAACACCAGCCCCAACAACATGAGGCTTATATCTTGAGCTGCATTTCAGCTTTATCCCAGCTATAAACAAACAAATGATGCCTTTCTGACCTAAATCCTGCTAAAACAAAGGTTTTGCTTTAGTATTTTTTAACAAGTTGGACTGACAGGGAGACCTTGTACAGCTTCAGTGCTTTATGTCATGTGGCTGTGGTGTTTTGTTTCTCTATAGTGCTCCTTAAAATTAAATTTACTGTCATGTTGAAATACAGCTTAAGTGATTCTGAGGTGGATTTTTTCCAAAGTGGCACGTCCTTGCAGACATGCGATGCCAGTAAGATTTGAATGAGATCATCACAGATTGCTTTTGAGAGTCCCACTTATTGTAATTTCCAAAATAAAACAATATCAAACATATATATATATCATGTGATTGTTTTGCTATCAGTGTTATGAGAAAAAAAATATTACAGGTAGAAGTCCCTTGTAAGATATTTGAAAGAGATCTTTTTAGGTTGAAGAGGATTCACAGCTTGCTCTATCTGTTCATGCATACTCAATGTAAAATAAACTGGTTGCAGGAGAATAATATTAGTATCTTGTAATTTTCTGTTATAATGTCAAAAAGCAAAACAAAAAATTTATGACGGCTTAAAGTGAAAGGAATTTCTGCATGTCATGTATCAGTAAGTACTGCACTGTACTGTCTGAGAAATAACTAAATCAGTTAAACACAATGAAATATGTTGTCCACCCAGGTGCTTCTTGCTTTACTGATCTACCTTCCTCTGCAAAAAAAAAAAAGGAAAGGGACAAGCACTGGTGCAGGACTGATTTGCAGTGGTCAGGGCTCTGGTGCATCCCATTCTGGGGTACCAGTGCAAAGCCCAGGGAA
>VYZQ01025088.1:21577-36489 GCA_013400655.1 Mystacornis crossleyi
ACCACTACTGTTCAGGCACCTCTGATATGAAATTTGGCAACTGTTCAACATCTTTATCACACAGAAAACTAGAAGTTAATAGGTGAATCAAAGGTCAAAACATAATCATCTACCAGAAATGAGACCAGATTCAAGATTAATAATAATAATAACATAACCAGAGCACAGCAAGTTTACATACATGTCTGAGGCAATGATCTCTATGGAGAATGATGTGGAGCTTACCAGGCTCTGGGAAGCACATTACTTTCTTTTAAATGAGTCTTTCTCTTTCCCCATACCCTGCCAGTACTTCTGGAAAAAGTGGTGAAGTGACCAGGCTCTGGGATGCCTCTTCTCTATCATATGAGAAGCAGAACTTGTAAGGACCTGTCTCACCTCACTCTTGTGACTCACCTCTACGTAATCCATGAGTTATAGGCTTTCCCATACAGTCTGACCTTTAATGAACAATGGCTATCAAAATAACGTCTTTTTAATATCATTCCATTTCATTAATGCTTCATGCTCCACCCATCATATAACACCTGCAGTTACACTGTCCTTTCAAAGGAATCCTAAAATCCCCTGAAACTAATTCCTAAAATGTAGGGGCTGTGATCCCTGGAAATGGTCTTACATGTCTAGAAGTGGAAGTTGGTCATTCCATGACTTCAGAACACGCATCCATATGTAGTACTTTGGGATCTAAGGCCTTGCTGCATTCTTTCACCTCCCACCCCTTTGCATTCTGTCTTTGCTGGAAACAGAATTGAAGGTGTTAAGTACAAAGGCAAATGGCAATAGACTGTGCATTGCATCCTCCCCTGCAGCAGAGCACGAAGACTCAACAAAGATCATGGCAGGGTTTATAACGACCCTACTCTTGCTACTGTGAGTCAACAGACTGAGCCACACTTGTCACACACAAAATGCAGGTGGGACCTTTCCTCTCCTCTTGCCAATATTAGGTTCTGTCAATTTGCATACATGGGGCCAAATCATTATTCGATACTCCAGTTGCACCTGCATCGCTCAGGATCTTGGCTCCAGGCCACGTCTGCTGAAAAGACGCAGATCTTGGTGTTGCTCTCATTGCAAGCATAAACTGAGTCTGCACTGAGAACAGGCTGAGCTGTGCTTAGCTCGTTGCTCACTGACGTACTCATGCACTGTAAAAGAAATATTTTTTAAAATATATAGGTCAAAATCACATCCACTTCAGTTTCTTCATTTGGTGATTTAATTATTTAAAGTGCCAAGGCTTAAATGAACTACTGAAAAATGAGATATAATTCTAGCTAGAACACCATCACTATACTGAAACTTAATGGCCCACACTCATTGTCATTCTGACACCTTGTTTTCATGTGCTTATAAACCTCCAAGGAAACATGTTTTGAACTGGGCTTTTTCAGATTTGGTGCCCTTTCACATGTTCATTTTGGTTTTTGACAACATGAACAAGAATATGGGCACAAAGAGAAAATGAAATCCTATGGCTTATTAAAAAAAAAAAAGTGTAGTATTTTACGAGTTCTGTCACCAGAAAGACATAAAGGTAGAAAAATTACAAGTGTCTTCATTGTGTGCTTTTTTTAAATGAAGGTTTTGATGTATATGGGGCCTGGTTGTAAACAGTGCTCTTTGAACACACATAGAACACATAAAATTTTACATAGGAATAACGTCTTCAACACATTTCATTCAAAATCCTGCCAAATCAGCAGCAGTCTTTTCAATCATGATAAAAGTTTTAGGTTAGACAAAAATATATATTAAATCATAAGGATATCTGAGTTTTGCCAGAGAAAAATGTTTCCATTCTGCAGGGACTCCAGGGAGCTGTCTGGCCATACCATTCCTCCTCCCACAGAACCTCTGGATCTGCTCCACGCCTGTCAAAATGCAGTGCTGGCCTTGAACGCATCTCTTGTGCTACTGTTCAACAGTAGGTATTTTCACACCTACACAGTGTGAAAAGAAAACCCCAGCTGGATCACCAGAAGGGACTGGATACCCTTGTTTTAGCTTCTAATGTACCTGCTTTCTAGACTTCTTGCTTAATAAAAAGGAAGGTTTAAAAGTTGCTGGCTTGAATGGGAGTAAGTGTCCAGCTGGTGACTCACTGCAGTATGCAGTCTCACCGACCTCCTCAGCATCCTACCAACGTCCCAGGGTGCTTTTACACCATACAAGGTTGCTCCTTTACAAATTCTCAGTAGGGTCCTTCCCAGCTTCTTCCACAGCCAGCAGCCACTGTGCTGCCTAGAGCAGGACTGACCTGGTATTGCAAGTGTCCAACACCCAGCCCCAGCCACCCGGGTCACTTACGATGCTTCTTCCCTTCTTGCCTTTAGTTAAAGGTCCCAGAGCATTTCCTGGACCACAGTCCTGTGTCATTACTCCACGGCAGGGCAAGAAATCGTGGCCATGTGGATCAGCGAGGAGGCAGTTTGCAGTCCAGATAAGAGCAGCTGTGGGGTGTGCTTCCCCTTAGCCTTACACATTGAGCAGAAGAACAAAGTTATGTCTGTGCCTTATTGTCCTTGTACAGCATAGTATACAGCACTTCCTGTCTCAAGTTTGAAATTTCTTCTGGTAAGATCAAATGAGACTACGAAGGGCAAATTTTCAATGCCAAAAATACACACTGAATTACCCTTTACCTTTAATCACTGCTGCATAGATTCAGGCTGCATACTTACTCCTTCATGTTGTTTTAGAAAATCCTTTTTGTCTACCTTTCATTAAGTTTTCAACCATAGGGTCCCCACATACATATTAGAAATTCACAGTTAAAACTATCAATCCACATTCTAGGAACCTTGACAATTATTGGATGTCTTTTCCATTATTAGACTAAAAAGCTTGGCTTTTTTCCTTTTTACTTACTTTTTCTCAAAGGAGATCTGGTAATATACTGTACATTCAAAAATATTATTTATTAAAGTTAATAGCTGTGCACTTCGCTGTGTCAGAGGCTATTGTTGCAATGGATTATGTAGATTAGCACCATTGTTACTGCTCTTGATAAGGCATCTAATTTAACACGTGTTACCACTCTTCTGTTTGTATGCAACCACTGGGATACATATATCTTTCCCTGAAGTGATTGATTTTCTGTTGATGAAAGTTTATTGGAAATCCTGAGACTCCAGAGGCTGTTCAGCTGATGGCACCGAGTCCTGAATATGGATTTAAAAATACATTATTTCTTTCTTTCAATTTGCAAAAGAAGCACAGAGAATCAGATCTCCTTTTAAAATGACACAGTAAAAATGAGATACAAACTTAAGAGTGGCTGATTATGAGAAATAATTCCATTTGAGACTTTGCATATGATTGACATAATCTGTGCTTTGACAAGATGAAAAAA
Organism: Mystacornis crossleyi; assembly: GCA_013400655.1. Classification (NCBI taxonomy): domain Eukaryota; kingdom Metazoa; phylum Chordata; class Aves; order Passeriformes; family Timaliidae; genus Mystacornis; species Mystacornis crossleyi. The sequence continues at coordinate 24,936 of VYZQ01025088.1, forward strand.
AATCTCCAGAGATAATCGCTCATAATGAATCATTTATTATGTGTATCTCCTAATTCTAGAGGGGTTAAGGATGAGTGAGCATGAAAGCCAGGGACAGAGTTTTATGCATCCCATAAACACTCCTTGCAGATATTTATACATGTCCTCGAGCACCTCTGCATGAAATGCAGGAACAAGGACACTTATTACTTTTCCTAAAAGACTTCCGCAGCATGGAAAGTGTTGGCTCTCTTGGATCTGAATCCTGCTATGACCCTAGAAGCCAAGTGGGCAAGAACAGGGAAAAGAGCAGCAGCACACTTGCAGAGGGCAAAGGCAAAGCAACCCTTTCTTTGTGCCAGACAATATCATGCAAGGGGTGGGAGGTACAGAGCAGCCAGGCTGTGGCCCGTGCACTAAATTACCTCAGAGTCTCAGAATGTTGTGCAGGGGGCTGAGAACAACTACTGATGGTGATGCGTATCTTTGGCTTTCTGCATGGCCTGTTCTCACCAGGTGTACACTTGGAGGAGTATTTCTGTTCAGCAGGGATTTTTGGGGTCAAAGTGCCAAAAGGCGGTTTACCTATAAATATAGAATTACCTTTTCGAGAATATTTGACTAAAAATTTCTGCCCTTGGACCAATTATGTATTGACCAAAGGTTTTTTTTTTCCTTGCATACATCCTTAAAAGAATTCTTTAACAATTCTTTTCAGGGTCACAGACCAAAGTTCAAATCAGTTTCATTAAACATAAAAGGAAGATATTGTAGCCAAGTTGTCTGCATACCTTTTTTTACAAGCTGGCATATGAACAGTCAGCAGGTGCCTCTCCAGAGCAACAGGCATTATATACAGCTCTTGGAGCCATCTAATACCATCATAAACACCATGTTTTACAGGCTGCCAGATGATTTAGACAAAGAGCCATCATAATGACTTCCCTGGCTCTGTAGTAGCTCCATTTACAATTAGTGTTGGGAGGTAGCAGACCTCAGTTTTGTGTACTGAGCTGACACAGTTTAGGTAGGACACTCTGGTGCACAAAACATGCCTGGGCCACTGTCTGCAGAAATTCAAACCCTTGTTTTACAGTGGTGGCTACTTGGATTGTTGAAAAAGTTCTGCCTGAGTATTTTCGTACTTATGCACTTTCTTTGTAAAACACAGCTTAAAATTCCAGACTGTTGCTGTCAATTTGAATATTCACCTATTGCCATTGAAGCTGCATAGATGAGACTTAAAAGTGGATTGATTCACCCTTATGAGTGGGAAAAGTGCCAGAACTTATGAGGGAATTTTGTATAGATGGAGCAAAGGTCTGCAGGGAACTTGGCAGTTCAGGATGCAGGGAACTTGGCAGGTTTGGATACAGGGAGATGGCACTTTCACAGCCTGGCCATGAGCCCAAGAGTGAGTTTTTATTATTTCAGGTGAAAAAAGTACCCTGGGTAATGGCAGGAACTTCCATTTAAAATGTGTGAAAATAAAGATCATAATCAATAGTAATTTTCTGCTAATAGCAACATTTTGCTCAGGTTTGGTCACAGGTACAGGATCACTGAGGACACACCANCAGCAGTGCTTCCTAGTTCAGACCTCAATGTGCTGCAAGCTTCCAAACATAAAAATCTTTCAAGAGCAGCAGTGCTCCAAACACATCTGATACAAGTAGTGCTCAAGACAGGTAAATTTTTTAATGTCCCCAATCTTCAAAAAATGTAATTTTAAGAATTGTAAATGCATTTTTTCTGCTTTCTAGTATTGGAATGCTTGATTACTGCTTGGTTTGTTCTTTCATTTAAGCAAGATACACTGCCCCTCTTATCTTACTTCTTCCACCTCAGANTTTAAGCAGGATACACTGCCCCTCTTATCTTACTTCTTCCACCTCAGAATCAGGAGAAACCTACTTCCTAAACAAGCAGAAACCCTCACTGAAATACACAAAAAAGCATAAAATATTTCAGCTCACCAGAAATTACTGAAAGGAAAACAGGAAACTGTTCCTGTTTATCTTTTTTTTCTTTTTTGTTTGTTTACTTGCTTGCTTTACAAATGGCAAAAATCCTCTAAAAATCATCCAGTCAACCTGCTTATTATTGAAAACAAACCACAGTCACTATTAATGTCATTTAAAATATAGGAGTATGTAGAATTATTCTAATTTGGTGGCTAAAAGGTATTATCTACTGTGAAAAAAGAGTGGAAAGACACATATTGAAAATAATAGGGAGATCATCAAACTAAAAGAAATCTATTTTTCATCTAAAAGTCAAACTAAATAAACAAACCCACACATTTAAAAATAAATACACTAAGCACACAAGTGTTAGTAAAAATCTGTATCTTTCCTAGTAACACAACAGAAGACATTAAAAATAGATAGAAACAATAATAATAACATTTCTATATGTATTACATGAGATTACAATCTGTTTGTGTGTGCAGATTGCAGGATATTTCGGGTATCATAAGCCAAGCATTTAATCATGTGAAAAGTACAAACACCATATTTTAAAACAACTTCTAGGAAGAGAGGACGCCTACATACTAAAGAAATGTTTTTGAACCTTTTTTTCCTTACAGCTGAAGAATGGAAAGCATAACACAGAACAGGAGCAACCTGTGCCAAATTGACATTAAAATATGGTAACTGGTTATTTCACAAGCCCAGAAAGCCACAGTCTGGTACTCTCTGTGACCTTGGGTTAGATTTTTTATGTAAACTGCTTTAGTGAGTTAAAGGGGTCTTTAAGCAGAGCTCAGGAAAGAGATGAGCTTCCTCAGCATTAGCCAGCTCTGTGTCCTACACTCTCTTATCCTACCTTCAGTGTTTCTTTTCCTGAACAAACAGTCACCCTGACCTTCCCCACCTGGAAGGTCCTCTCTTGTAACCTTTAGGCACGTTGACGTGATGTGTATGAGGCTACAAAGAGTTTGAAACTTCAGAACTGAGTGCATTTGTGTAAGAGGGAAAATACAGCCACACACACACAAGCACTACCACTGAAGATTCGCATAAAATTGTTCAGGTGTAGAAAACCTAGATCCTTTCCCTAAAATAGCTCTCAGCATACTTATCTTTAGGGACTTTTCACCTTGTGGATGTAATTCCTTAATTAATTACTTCATCATCTGTCTTGTCCTGCAAATCTCTTTTCAGATCTGTTATAATACACTTACATATTCATGTGATCCAAGCTTTGTGGGTTTTATTCATAACAATATGGATTATAATCACAGTTCTTTTGAAGTACAAGCTCATCAACACACCTAGACAACACAGAATGCTACTTAATAAAGAAAGAAAAGTAGCAATGAGCTTGAAGTTTCAAAAAAAGACACACTTAAGTGTATGCCCCATTAAAAGCAACTCTGCCTAGTTGGGCAAATGCTGCACTTCATTCATAATTAAGGTAAGCTTTTACCTCCTTAATGTAGTTTACAGAAGATAAATATTTATCCTTTTCTGCACTCACTAAGATAGAGGCAGCCTCTACAACAATGGTGAAGGTTGAACCTCAATATTTGGGTTCTGTTTGCTGTCCAGGGCACATGGGAAATATACTCAGTGCATATTCAATAAAGTTTTGATGTCCAAATTTAGGGCAACAAAGAGGCTGATCTCCCAGGTCTCCTTGAAGCACAGCTGCAAAACGAGTATGTGTACACACCCATTTAGCTGGGAGCCTTTGTACAAAAGGAGGCCTCTGAGCAGCCATCAGCTTACATGGGCATGCAGGTGCAGGTGTGGATGCACCCAGCAAGTATAAACACAAAACCAAGAGGTGAACAGGAATCTCTTCAGGTTGAAGTTTCAATCTGGATAAGATGGAATGTGAAAGAGTTTCAAGATGACTAAATGAGACATTGTAATAACAAAAAGTAATATTTAACAAAATTTTGTCCTGCATGTTCCTTTCTATTAATCTAGATGTGCATATTACCTTCAGTCCTGCACTGTTCAGATGCTGGATGACTTTTAAGGAAATAAAGATTTCCCCTGCATCTTTTCTTCTTTCTTCTGTTTTTCTGGTTTTGAGATTTTGAAAGATGTGATGTTGCGGGAAAGCTAAATCAAAGGAACAAACGTGTCTGACAGATCTCCCTGGGCTGATATTCTAATTGCTTGGCAACTAAGTTTTGCAAGTGACATAAAAGAGTATCCCATTTCATGTCCTGAGATTAGAAACTTCACTATTATGACAGAAATTCTTATAAAAGATGATGCTTGTAAAGAAAGATGTGCTTACTTGGGTAGCTTTGGCACCCAGTGTGATTTGGCTGCTATGAAATTAGTGTGAATGTCACAGATTTGGCTCCATTCCCAGCTCTTTTGTAAGTTTGCCCAAAAATTATCACTCAATCTAGTGCTCTTGTTTTGTTTCCTCAGTGGTGCCAGGGTTGGGACTGTTCACACATGACTTTGCAAACTACCTAATATAGTGGGTCCCTATTACAGCTAAGGAAAAAAAAAGGCAAATCTTCCGTAGACTTTTGAGCATAAGGCAGAAATTTAAAGTTCATTCTGTTTTCAGTGGGGAACCAATGGAGAACAGAGCACTAGGGAAATAGAGTTGCCTGTGTTTCTAAATAGACAAGTTGCAGCATTCTATCATCTTGGGCTGTTTTCAGTCTGGGTAGCTGTATTTCCAGATAATGAGGCACAATTTCTCCGAAGCAGCTTTAAATCCTGCTGCATATGATGAAATGTTTCAATGCTTTTCATTTTGTTGTTTGTGTTCTGCAAAAAAAACCAGGAGAACAATAACAGGGAGTTGATTGAAAAGATATTGGGGACTATCAGGGGCTTCAGAAAAAAAATTACAAGTCCTAAATATGCTAATACCTACAATTTGCTAAAAGCAGCACTTTTGTGGCATTTATTTTAGTGCACCCATTTCATTAAAGAAAACTTTATGGGAGTTAAACTTTAATGTATTTTTTTTCTGTGTTGACAATTTGGATGGTGATGTATGCCACCCCACTGCAACAGGATGGATCTTGGGATTTGTTTGTGTGTTTGTTTATTTATTTCCTCTTAATTGGATTATAAATGGTCACAGAGCCAATTCAGTCTCTGGAGTCTGTAATTTAATGATGTTCTGAACCTCTTTCTGAAAGTTACCCACAGAGGAGCTGTACTAAGAATGATTCCACCTTCTATTTTTGTAGTGTAATTAAACTTTACCTGGCTAGCAATAAATTAATTTACAAGGTCTTCCTACAGTTTAAATGAAATGTAAAAATTATCCTTTTCTTGAGTTATTTTCAAGAAACTGAATCAATATAATTTAGGAAATTAAATGTTACCCTGTTGCCTTCAGACAGCTGATCTTAAAACCAGCCCCAATTCCTTGCTTTCTCTCCTTTTCTACCAAAATTTTTATACTTTGCATAACTCAGAAACCACTCAGATTTTGCGAGGGCCAGATTGGCACATATCAAAAATAACAACTAATCCATAATTAAGTGCAGATAAGGTATATGCAGAAGCAGCACAGCTGCAGCGCTGCCAATATTGTTTCATTTATTGCATCCAGAGAGATAAAATTATCTCATGTGTTGTGTCTTGTGGACTGGGAGACAGAACACAGGACCATTAGAAAGAGTGAAGGTTTTGAGGCTTTCACCTCTGAAGAAAGGCCAATACTCCAGGAGAATACCAGCATATAAGGAATTTCTTGTGCAGGAAGTCATAACAGATGTGACAGCACCCAAGGAAACCGCTTTCTCCCATGAAGCCCTGCTGACACAATCATGCTTTGGATTGCTCCTGTAAGAAAATTTTCAGGGATGGGTGACAACAAAATAAATCCATATGGGTACCTTTTCCATGTGTAGCAGTAAGNGGCTGTGCTACTGTAGCTCAACTGAACTTAAATATTACAGAGGAGATTTCAAAAGACCAAAAGATTTACAGCCTCATTACACTGAAAATAGCTGCAATTTTTATGTTCTTGAGTTTTGAGGAGCTTTAAAAGTTTTCTCCCATAACTTGGGGCTTCTATGCAGTATAAGGAAAGCCGCATCAAAAGAATGAGTGTCTGGGTCAAGAAAAAAAGNGGAAAAGAGATGGAGACAGAACTAGGTCAGAGGCCCGGTGTTATATCTCTGCAGATTTGCTTCTGGTGCTCTTTTTGGTATCCAGGGGACAAGGAGAAGAAGCCTTGTGCTCACCTCCAACAGGTGCTGCCCCAGCCTATCAACCACCCATCTTCAGCTTCATTTAAAGCTGCAGCTGGCCTCATTTTCCAGTGCTCTGGTACAGGCAAAGCTTTCAGAAGGTCATCACCACAGGACTGCTCTGAGCAATCTGCAACTTCAAGCAAGTGTTTTTGCCTATACCTACAGACACTCCAGCATTCACGTGTTAGTGAGAAATGGTTTCCAAATACAGAAGTGTATTTGGTGGCCAAACTGGTGGCCACTNATCCAGGTGTCACTAAATACTTGCATTACTATAAAAGATGGGCATCCAAAGTTTTTTGAAGAGTTCAAAACCTTGCTGTGTCTGTCAACTGCATGTAACAACTGTTTAGGCGTTTTAAAAATTAAGCAAATGGAAAACCCCACAGAATATTACAGATTATGTGGATTTATTGTTTCAGATTTTCTAGATAAATCTATGACTTGTCTAGGAACTGCTTGTATTTTTAATTACCCTTTCGGTCTCGTGGATGAGATCAAGCTCAGAAGAATTATGGAAGAACTTATGGAGGTACAGTCACTGTGAACCAGACTTCAAGCTATTGGGAGAATGACAGAAGTTAAGCCATAGTCACTCCTTTATACTCAGGATACCTCTTTAGTGAATCACCATCTATGCCTTATTTCTAAGTAACGAAACACGGCCACATGCTTTATGCTACTTTGCACATCACGCAGCATCACACCAAGCCCTGCTCAATTCCCCTGCATCCATCTCTCACCTGCTACAGCAACCTGCAGTGATTCTTTGTCAGCTCTGTTAACCCCGTATTGCATCTGCCTGAGACTGAACCTTCCCCAGCCCCTTAGGACCAGCAGATGTGTCTGCAGTGTTAATATGTCACACAGTACATCTAGATGTAAGTGAAATACCAACCTAACATGCTCCTCCAGTCTCCAGGTCGCCTTGTAAAAAGTTATTATATAACCTTGTGCGGTCCTTTCAAAGCATTATTGAAAATTAAAGGATGTTGGCACCCAAGCTGAAAATAAGCACCCTCAGAAATACAGCCATTCTAGAAATAAGTCCACTTGAGAAGAACCAGNGTTGGCGACTAAAGCAACTGAAATGAACAACTCAATTTGCTGTATGTGATAATGCACTACCTGGCCGTTCTTAACTGATCTTATTTTTTTTGATTCAACTCTAGGAGGCTTTGAAGCAAAGTAAAAATGAAGACAGAACACAGTAGGAAGATAATGATCAGCATAAAGTAGTAAATAGTCACATCAAATTGCAATTTTGGTGTGCAAAATAAGAATTTTACATAAGACCAAGAAAGAGGGAAACAACATCATTATTGTATTGGTTATTAATGGTATCTGAAACCATGATGCAGGCAGAGGAAAGAAAGATTAGTCTACACCTCAGATAACATACATTTCTAACTGAACTGAAAACTCTAAAGAGGTTTTNCCTGCATCCATCTCTCACCTGCTACAGCAACCTGCAGTGATTCTTTGTCAGCTCTGTTAACCCCGTATTGCATCTGCCTGAGACTGAACCTTCCCCAGCCCCTTAGGACCAGCAGATGTGTCTGCAGTGTTAATATGTCACACAGTACATCTAGATGTAAGTGAAATACCAACCTAACATGCTCCTCCAGTCTCCAGGTCGCCTTGTAAAAAGTTATTATATAACCTTGTGCGGTCCTTTCAAAGCATTATTGAAAATTAAAGGATGTTGGCACCCAAGCTGAAAATAAGCACCCTCAGAAATACAGCCATTCTAGAAATAAGTCCACTTGAGAAGAACCAGCCTGAGGACCTTATGTTTAATCCAATGAGAGCATTTTTGCCAGTTTACTTTTATAGGTGATTTGTCCTCTACCATTTAAGTTAGCAACAGTAGCCACATATAGAACCTAATCCATTCCTATTCTGAACCTATGGAAAGACTAAACAGAATTTTGCAAAGGTTTTCTGCTTACACAAGACCAAACTAATGCAAGAGCTACACGGACCAAAACAAAAAAGGCTCAGAAGAATAGACGGCTGAACCAAACAAAGGCAATGAGAATGTTTGTCGGTGCTGAAATCTCCAGCAGCCAAAAGCAAGAAAAATTTTTCAAATTAGGTGGCCTGAAGTTAAGCACCCACGTTCACGTGTAGGCAGTGATGTGAGTGATTTGAGTATGAAGGATTCAGGCAACTACTGCTTACACTGGAATCACTCATCAAAAATCAGGTCATACACTTCTCAGCCTACATATAAATTTAATACCTAAATTAGGTGAGAAATTTTGGAAGTTTTGAGTTCTGAATCTAAAAAATACTGGAAAACTTTAACATAAACATGGTGTCAAGTCCTCATATACGATAAATCAGCATAGCCCTACTGACATAATGAAAAAGCACTGATTTTTTAATGAGCTGAAGCTCTGGCTTTGCAGTCTGCTGTGGCATTTGTGTGTCCATGTATGGATAATATCTCTATACTGGCAGGGAGAGCTGGAGAGAAACAGGGGAACAGTCCTAGAAAGCAGGAGTTATGGGTTCAAGCCAAGATCTGCATCCAATCTGCTGCGCTATCTTGCACACATCACTCTGTAATTCTGAACACTTTCACAAATAAATCTTCACCTCTAGATATCTGTTTAGACTGCAGCACTCCTCTTACTATGTAGTCACACAATGCTGAGCTGAAACAGATTCTTAGCTCAGTTTGTGCTCTCACCTGTTATTCCAAACACTATCAATATTAAAAATATCTGAATTTATAAATCAGCCCAGATTCTCTGACTTGGCTGTGTAAAATCTGCCCCTGACTCAGCAAAGAAAAAATACACCTGACAAGCCTTGAATCTGCATCTGCCTAAGTTTGCACAGACTCCATGTAATGGATGTAACTGCACATAAAATGTTACAATGACAATAAATACACATAAATCTAGTAAACTGATGAGCATTCAGTCAGACCTGATTAATGATGCCCTCAAGAGCAGCACCAAGCTGCATTTTCATCCTTAAAAGTGAAAAGAAACAGTTTTAAAGGACATGAAGCAACACAGAGAGCCATTTCTCTTCCAAGCCCCTGAGAAATATTTCCAGCATGATTCTGCCCATCAATACAAAAGCACTGAGTGGCAGCCAGGACTCCAGGAGGTAAAAAGCCCCATCAGCTCCACCACAGGAGGGACAGGAACATAATCTCTGCAACATGGTAAGTAAAGGTTCTATCCAGCACCTGAATAGAGACTTACAGGAGAACCCCACAGCCCCCACAGCCACCCTGGAGCAGCCCCACAACAAAGTGAGCAGCTCTGCCCTTCAGCCTCATACAGCCTGGCAGGAAATCTCTGCAAGGTCCAAGCCAGAGCCAGCTTTGATCCAAACAACGCAAAGGAACACAAGCTCTGCTCTGCCTGTGCCCACTCATGCAGGCGTGGCTAAAGAAATGCACCGACCTACAGACAGCTTGGGAATCAGCCTTAAGGACTCCTGTAACCCACCCTGTGCCCAGACCAGCAGCTCTCTCTGCTAATCACATGCAAGTTTATGCCGCCAGTGTTATTTAAATGGGATGAATTGGTTTTCAGAGTATTTAATAAATATTGCCTGCTGGCATAAACGGGATGGAAGAGCTGGAGAGTTGAAAGAGCCAAACATCCCTTTTGGCACCTTTGCTTTAATGATGCAACTGTGTCTCTGTCAGTCTCTGCCAGTCTCAGCAGACTGGCATTAAAGTGACGTTTTGCACAGGAAAAAGTAAATAAATAGATTATGCTCAATCTGATGCATAAATAGTGTGATTTTATTAAAGGCCACCAAATGCAGCTTCAAACAGCAATGTTTTGTATTCTATGATTCATTTGCAAACCATTGGCCAAGCAATAAAATCTGCCGTTGTGAAGTACTTTTATTTTAAATAATATGTGGAAATAGATTTCTAATTGTTTTCTTCTGGGGGGACAAAAGATTTCTGATAATTAGGCCACCTAATTACTAATCCTCTTCAAATATGGCTAATAGTCTGGTTTGTCAACATAGCTTAATGGAAATGGAAATGAAACGCGTCTGACTTTCCTAGCTACAGGACTTGGAGAAATGGCAGAGGTGTTTTCCCTCCCTTTTCCTACTGAGGAGCAGATGTACCATAGGTCATGGCAAGATCATGGGCACAAGCACAACTAAGTTTTGATGCTGAGCACTGCTAGCCTTCCTGGCTTCTCCCTGCCCTGGTCTATGCCCTTGTGAGGTAGTTGTAATACTAATTCCAGGGATAGATATTAATTCATTTCAGTTTTTGAATTTCTCATTGTTACAAAATCTCATAAAATAAAACCAAGCAAAACCACTAAATTTTGGCTACTTGCTAAAAAAGGGACTTTATAACATGGCAGATTTTTAGCCTTTGTTCAAAAAAGCTAGCTTTGGAGATTTTCAGCATGAAAAATAACTCATTTTTTTCAGTGCACAGTGTTTTCGACAGAAGACTGACCCTCAAGTCGTGTCTCTTTTCTGGTCTAAAGGATAGTGCAATGGGCTGAGACACAGGTGATTTTTGCCCTATTTTCCCCATTCTAATGTCATCCTTGAGGTGTATCACTTTCCTTCTGCATGCTGTGGTCACCAGCTGCAAAATTCAAGTAAAACTAAAAAATTCCTTTGTGAAGGAATGAAATTACCACCACAAATCACCCCCTCCAAATTGCTACAGAGATGTTAGGCCAATTACCCACATTAAAAAAAAAGAAATGGAGTCAACCTTTTTTTCTAACAATATCATGGAAAGACCAATTACTCTCCAACATACACATATTCATTCATTTTACCACAAAATCAAGCATAATATAAAGACCAATTAGGCACCTTTAATGAAGCAGAAGGAAGATAAAATTAAATACTGTTTAATGAATAGTCTTCTTTCACCATTATTAGATTCTCAGAAATATCATCCTAAGTTTCTTTTCTTTTTTACATCCTTACAACTCTGCGCTTTTAATAGCTTTTAGGGATAAAATTTCACAGACCTAACTTGCAGTCTTCAATGGATGAAGCTGAATACTTTTATTACAGTTTAATAAATTGTTAATATTGAAGATGAATAATGAAATAACTACTGTCATGTAACCCCCTAAAAACCATTACACAAATATGCTTTCTGACAAAACTTAACTTATTACTAAAATATATAGACTTGACCCTATGCAGGCAAAGGTAATTTTTCTGACACTACTGATGCCTTCAGGTGGCCACCTGAAACAGAGACTAGACAGGAATAAGGGAATAAAGGTAGGTATTTATTTGAAGGGCCTTCAAAGGTACACCCTGGGCAGTCAAAAGGCGGCACCCAATATGGACCCCGAGTCACGAGTTCTTCACCCTTTTATAAGTTTGGTTCATTTGCATATCAGGGTT